>JARYGA010025448.1:0-39786 GCA_030545235.1 Helianthus tuberosus | reverse complement strand
AATTCCTCGGGAACCTCATCTGTTGAAACAGAAACTTCAACAACAGTGAGTCAAAGTCCTCCAACTGTTGAGGATTATGATTCATCTGATGATGAAACAGATGCTAATGACCAGGATGAATCACTTGACAAGAAAAAGGGAATAGAAATTCCAATTGAGAATCATATTCTTTGTGATCCTCCTATTCCTGATGTGCAACAAGTTGCCAAACAAGTGATTAATCCTGTCAAGGACGACAAGAAACCTGTGTCTACCATTAAGAGTAACAATGTGTTGTATACTTTGGTTGGTGATTCTAAAATTTATTCGGATAATGATTTTCCAATTAAAAACGTCAATCCATCATTGATTGATAAAGTTTTTGAAGATAACACAAGCAAGTTTTTGGGAAAGACGATCCCGAGAGTTATTGTGATTCAATGTGATCCAATTCCTAAAGCTGAAATCAAAAAGCAATTTGGAAATCAAAACTCCCCAACAAAGTAACAACCTTTTGCTCCTAAGGGTAAACAACCATTTCAACGAGCTCAAAGGCCAAATGTTTCTAAATCAAAATTTGAAACAAATGGAGCTCGTTATCAAAAGAAAAACAATGATGTCAGATTTGTGGCATCTGAGGGTACTGATAAAATTGAGATTTTTGCTAACAAATCAAACACTGATTTTGTACAACAAGTCAAGATTTTGAAGCGTAACAGTCAAAATAATTACACTCAACATTCAAACGGGTGTGATGAAAAGGCAAGTACCTCAGGCTCTACAGGTTTGACATATGAGCGTCGATCCGTTTCTCCTAAGTTTGTTGAGAGGAGAACGTGTTTTAATTGTGGAGAGTTTGGGCACATCATCAAAGATTGTGTAAACACTCCAAGAGATAAATTTGTTGAGAAAGCACCACCTGAACAGATTCACACTCAATGTCGTCCCGTTTCCCAAAAACATGATAACAAAACCGTTAAAGAACAGGAAACGAAACAACGACGTCAGAATGTCAAGAAAATAGAAAAGGCCTTAAAAACTGAGGTCAAATCTGTTCCAAGGGAACCAAGTTCACCTTTAAAACCAGAAGTTTCCAAATCTGTTTACAAAACTCAATCTGGTAAACAATAACAAACTTGGAAACCTAAGATGAGTGAAAGTTCAGGGGGAGCTGTTAGTTTGGAAAATCATCAACAGATCGAGATCACTATTCGTGATGCTCAGGGATGACCCAAGACCACTATGGCTTGGGTCCCCATCCTTAACTAATCATTGGATGATATGTGCAGGGTGTTCCAGGAGGAACTATCAGTAGTCATTGGATTGTTGATAGTGGGGCATCCAGGCATATGACTGGCGACTTACGGCTTCTGTACGATGTGAGAAATATTAAAGGAGGCTATGTCGCGTTCGCAGGAGACAAAGGCGGATATATCACCGGAGAAGGAATGATCTCAAACGGTGTGGTATGTTTCGAAAAGATCAATTATGTTCGTCACCTTGATCATAATCTTCTCAGTGTGTCGCAAATCTGCGATAAGAAGTTCACCGTGCATTTTGATGATGCCGGTTGTTATGTGCTTAAACCTGGATTCAAGATTCCTGATGAATGGATTCTCTTATCGGCTCCAAGAATTAATGACCTTTATATTCTTGATATAAGCCAAGCTATTACGTCATCTGCGCAAGTAACATGTTTTGTCTCAAAAGCCACAGAGAAGGAGTCTATTTCTTGGCACAGAAGAATGGGGCACATTCACTTGAGAAAAATGAACCATTTGGTGAAAAATAACCTTGTGAATGGTGTGCCTGTGAGAAGCTTTCATCTACAAGATATCTGTGTTTCGTGCCAAAAAGGGAAACAAACAAAGAAATCTCACCCTCTGAAGAAAATCAACACTGTTAGCATGCCTCTCGAACGTCTTCATATGGACCTTTTTGGACCTATGAAGCACAAGACAACATTCGGAGATGCTTACTGTCTGGTTGTTACTGATGATTATTCTAGATTTTCTTGGGTAGCTTTTATGGCACACAAGAGTGATACTCCTGGAATCCTCAAGGATCTTCTTACAATGTTGGAAAATTTATACACGTTGAAAGTAAAGAGGATCCGAAGCGACAATGGAACTGAATTCAAGAACCGTGTGATGGATGAGTTCTGTACTTCTAAAGGCATTCTTCATGAATACAGTTCTCGCTATACTCCACAACAAAATGGTGTCGCTGAGAGGAAGAATCGCACGATTATTGAGATTGCAAGAACGATGTTGGTAGAGTCGGAGCTTCCTGTTCAATTCTGGGCAGAAGCTGTGTCGACTGCTTGCTACACTTTGAACAGAGTTCTTACAGTTAAGAGGCATGGCAAAACTTGTTTCGAACTTCTACAGAAAAGGAAACCGGATCTTTCTTTCCTTGAACCTTTTGGCGGTCCATGTACCATGATTGACCCAGATGGAAAGTTTGGCGCAAAAGCTATCGAAGGTTTCTTCCTCGGATATGCAACTCCAAATTTTCGTGTATGGAATCTGACCACCAAAAAGATTGAGCTTTGGAATGAAGTAAGGGTTCAAAGGTACACAAATCCTGTTAGATCTCCGGGTGATCCTTGGATGTTCGATTACGATGGGATATTCGACTCCTTTAATCTGCCAACCTTTGATGAAGAATCTGCAGCTGTTCAAATGTTATTTGATAGTGACAAAGCTGCCGGCTCGTCTTTGGTAAGACCAATTATTGTTAACCCACAAGGTTCTAATTCAGTTAACAATACTGTTCAAAATGAGGTATTTGAAGATGCTACTGACTACAATGAGTCATTGGAAGATGATGAACATATTGATGTGACTGAAGGCACTCCTGCCCCGGTTGTTCCTGTTCATGGCACTTCTTTAGAAATTCCTCAAGAGCAGAATGATGATACTGCTGAAGGAAATGCATCCACTTCCACTCATATTCCCGGTGCGGAGTTGGTTGCTGATCTTAATCTTAACAATTTGGGTATTAATGCTAGTGTTCCTGAAAATCCTGAATTGAGGATTCACAATACCCATCCACAGCAGAACATTATAGGAGATGTCCAAAGCGGTGTGCAGACGCGTAATCAGCTGAGAAATAATCAGAATGCTGGTTTATATTCAGCCATTAGAGAATCTGGTCTTCAAAACGATTGGTCCTTTGCGTGTTACGTTTTACAAGAAGAACCGAAGTCTTGGAAGGATGCTTTAAAAGATAATTCTTGGGTTGAAGCCATGCAGGACGAACTGCAACAATTTCAAAAGCTTGGTGTTTGGAAGCTTGTTGAAAAGCCGGATAACTACAAGAAAATTGGCACACGATGGGTTTATAAATGCAAGAAGGACGACTGTGGAGTGGTTATTCGCAACAAGGCGAGATTGGTTATTCAGGGTTTTCGCCAGATAGAAGGCATTGACTACAATGAAGTTTATGCACCCGTTGCACGTCTGGAAGCTATACGGATCTTCTTAGCTTATGCTTCTTTCAAAGGATTCAAAGTCTACCAGATGGATGTCAAAAGTGCTTTTCTTCATGGTATAGTTCAAGAAGAGGTGCACGTCGAACAACCTCCAGGTTTTGAAGATCCTATTCACCCCGATCGGGTTTGGTTGCTCAACAAAGCTCTTTATGGTTTACATCAAGCACCGAGGGCTTGGTACGCAACCTTATCCAACTATCTTCTGGAGAATGGATTTCGACGAGGTCTTATTGATTGCACACTCTTTATCAAGGAACTAGATGGAGATCTTCTGCTGGTGCAGGTATACGTTGATGATATAATATTTGGTTCTACTAATGAATCTTTGTGCAGGCAATTCGAACGTGTTATGCAGGAAAAGTTCGAAATGAGCGCTATGGGGGAGATGAATTTCTTCTTGGGCCTACAAGGTCAACAAACAGAGTCTGGGATATTCATCCATCAGACTAAATATGTTGGTGACATTTTGAGCCGATTCCAAATGTCAGATTCAACACCCATTGGTACTCCACTTCCGCAGAATCACGGGATTACTCCGGATTTGAAAGGAGAAAGTGTCAACTCTTCTTATTATCGCGCCATGATCGGATCTCTCATGTATCTCACCGCTTCGAGGCCTGACATAATGTATCCAACATGCCTGCTTGCAAGATATCAAGCAAACCCGAAGGCCTCTCATCTGTCAGCTGTCAAAAGGATTTTTCGCTATTTGAAGGCATGCCTGGACCTTGGTCTTTGGTACCCTAGGGATGATAGTTTTGAATTAATTGCATACAGTGATTCTGATTTCGGTGGTTGCAAAATCGATGGCAAATCGACAACAGCAGGATGTCAGTTCTTAGGAAATCGCATGGTCACGTGGCAGTGCAAGAAGCAAACGTGTGTTGCTACATCAACATGTGAAGCAGAATACATTGCTGCCTCGAGTTGTTGCTCCCAAGTTCTTTGGATACAACAACAAATGCGCGACTACGGTTTAGAATTCCTATCTACTCATATTTTTATTGATAATAATGCTGCCTTACAGATCACTAGAAATCCTGTGCAGCATTCCAAGACTAAACACATCGACATTAAATATCACTTCATACGTGATTGTTTTGACAAGAGATTAATCGATGTCGTTCATGTCCCCACTGATCACCAACGTGCCGACCTGTTTACAAAAGCTTTTGATAAATCACGTTTTGATTATCTACTTTTGGTCAATGGCATTAAGGTGATACCCGAGTAAACTTCTTTGGCTGATCGTTTTTGTAAATATTTTCTTTATAAACTCTAAAAATTCAAAAAGATTTTCGTTTTCGTAAACTTCTTTTAGCATTTTAGGGGGAGAAATTTCAAGAAAATACAAAAACATTGCAAAATTTCAAAATCCAAAAAGATGTCTTTACTTTCTGTCTTTACGTTTGAAAAATTAAAAAAAAAATAATAGAAAAACCAAAAATGAGTTTCTTGGATAAAGGAAAATGATGAAGTTCACTGGTGTGGTCGGTCAATGTGCTCAAAATGGAAAACAAAAAGAAAAATGATAAGTATCTCTACTAACGATGTATCGGTAGGCTCACAATCAGACTAAAATGTGCAGGATGATACAAACCTAACAGACTTCAAGTCAGGTGGGAACCATTCATTGGCATATGGTCTTAGTACCGAAATTTCGTTTGATTGATTGCCGAGATCTGAAATATTCGGTCTTTATGCTGTCTTATCATCTGGGTATCATGGTTGTATCAAACCGTAAAAATAATGGAGACGAAGTCTAAGATCTTCCATGATACTATACGTAATTGTACATACTGCATTCGACCTCAATAAGTGATCAACAATCACATGTCTAAACAAATAAGTGATAATATATCACAGATTCTTTGCGGGAGTCAAGTTCGTCTCTCTGCTGTACGGAAGTACTGACCTGTTCACGGACTTGCTCCTGTGCCCTCATGCATCTGAAAATCAAGTTCCTCATCAATAAGTGATTCTATCACATAGGGCTTGTTTTCAATCAAAATAAATGAGTTTCTCACATTTTTATACGGTCAAACGGATGATAAACGGTATACTCACCGGTAAGATGAATTCTCGTGCATACCTTGATACGGGAATGTGTCATGAGTGGATTCACATCGACAAGTAAGTATAATCCTTACCGTTAATCGTATCTCTTAAATTATGATTACGTCTGATCAGTTTGAGCTTATGTGGACCACAATACTGATAATCGAGGTAGTATACTTATCCAGAGCTTTAAACAGAAATCAAAATCATGTTGACTAAGACCGTAAGCTGGTATGATTCCTTATCCTTGAGATTCGCAAAAAGATTGCACTTGTACAGTTGCTTATTGTTTTTCACAGTTTATTGCCTTTTCGTTTAGTTTACCGCGCTTTAAATTCGTTTTTAGTGTTATTTGTAAAGTTCGTTTTTGATTAAGCCGAAGTTGTTGCTTGGTGTTTTCTGCTGGAAGCCTGAAACCACCTTCATAAAACGTCCTTGCATTTTAAAATTCAATCAAAATGGAAAAGTGTTCATTTTAATCAAAATCTGTTCTGTCTGCAAATTCTTTCATGCCTCTGTGTTTTTGAAAAACATGTCGGCGAAACAAAATATAGTCGACGAAACAGACCATTAACGACGAAACGCAAATGGCCCAAAGTCCGTTTCGTCGTGGGCTAATTTCAGGACCAAGTCAAGCCCAATTTATTTCTGTTTCGTCGAGCCCAATTCTGTTTCATCGCACATCTTCTGTTTCGTCGAGATAAGGCGGTGATATAAGGGTCCCTGTTGTTCCCTTTTTCAAAATAACAACTGTTTCTCTTCTTCTTCACTCTGAAAACCCTTCATCAACATTCATCATCTAAGTTCCTCAAAACCCTCATTTTTATCAAAAATCATACAAATCTCAAAGGTACAAAAATGTGTCGGTTCACATTCCGAACCTTTTGAACCGTTTGAACTTGTTCGAAACCCTCGGAGACCCATCCTACTTGTTTGTCTTATTGATTTAAACTTGTATTTGTTTGGGTGCTTATGAAATCAGATAGTTTTAGGATAAATGTGTATATATCTGCTTTGATTTGGGTTCGGTTTCATATAACAAAACAGGGTTGTTGATTAATGATGTTTTAGACTATGTTTGGAATGGGTTTTGATCTTAGATAGTGTCCACATAACATCTGGGATGGATTTTATGTTTGGGTTGGGTTTATACATGTATTGTTTGTTGATTTGATCACCGTTTATGTAACAACTGTGCTTGTAATCACTATGAACAGTTCTGTTATCAATAAAACAATGTTATTTGATCCCAATGTTTGTTTGATTGTGTTTTACATTTTTCATGTTTTGACTTTTATGTAATTTCAAACTCTACATCACTTTCTGGAGAGTTATACGCAAACTAGTGCGTAAACGTACTCAGTTTAATGCGAGAAATACTCCGGGAACATCAACATATACTCAACATACCTTAAATAACCTTTACCTAACTTGGAAATAAGTTTTGAAGGCTTTGGTATGGCAAAAACAAGTTAATTCGCTTACAAGGACTAAATATGACAAACTGCGAAAGTATGTCAATTTGAACTGTAACGAACATTCCGGAACATGACCATAAGTTAAACACACCTTAAATATCCTTTACATAGCTTAGAAATAGGCTTTGAGGGGTTTAGTGTGCTAAAATAAACTTTTGGGACATTCAAGGACTAAAAGTGTCAAAAAGTGCACAAGTTTGCATTTTCGCGCATAACTTACGTTCTGAATACATCTGGACATCCAAAAATTTATGTAAGCATGACTACATTATATTTTAGTGTTCGCCTTAAGAAAAATCCATTCGTCGCGTCATTTGGATCATTTTTCGCGCTTATGCGCATTCCGTCGTAATTAAGCGAACATCGCGTTCGTACGACCAAACGAACCATCATCCGGCATATTTTTGAGTATGTTTTGAGTTTCCTATACTTTAACTTCATTTTAGAGCCTTGAAATGAGGTTAACGGGGTTCAAACGCATCGAAAATCGCTTAAAACACAACAGGGACCATTGCTGCCAAATTAGGAAACTTTCTGATTCAGGTTGAGTGCTAGCGTAGCGCGACGCCTGAGGGGCTACCTGTCGCGCTACGCGACTGACTGTTCTGGCAGATTCAATGTTTCTAATTGCAAGTTGCAACCAATTAATTCTTAACCACATGTTTTAACTTGCTTAGTCACTAGATAAGGATGGAATTAAGCTTCCATAACCTTGCAACAAGTGTACGGACTAGATCTTTTCCCCTTTTCCAAGAAACGATCCTAACGGCTCTACCTTTTCTATAAATACCCATCCACCCACAACCCCAAAACCCACAAATCTGATTAAGAAAGCTCTAAGTTGGAACCTTCGTTTCATACCTGAGCTATTTTGATCTGGGTTAGCATTCGGGGACCCTTCGTAAGTATTATTTCGTTCTTTTCCTTATTTTTACTGCTTTTCGAGTCAGAAAGTCAAACTTTGTTTGACTTTCAGCGTTGACCAGTAATGGTCAATGCGAAGTTCGTTTGAACTTCGCAACGTGATTGTAATCACGATGGTCATAGTCCCTTGGGACTATGCCTACTGATTACCACGTTGTCTAGGGTCGTAGGGTAAGCGATCTAATAAATCGCTTATACCTCGAACCCGACCCAGTTTGGTCGATCATTAGGATCCGACCAAACACATTAGGTGACCATAGTGTAGGGAATAACCTTTCGAGGTTATACCTTATGGTCACGACGTTTAAGTAGTTATATGATAGGTAGTTTATATGCCTTAGGTAAATTACCAGAATACCCTTTTCATACATAATTGGTAATTAAGCATATGTAACCTAAACTTTTGTCACGTAACTGATTATGTAACATGTTTAGGCATATAATACTTGTCATAGGACTAGTTAGGCGGTCCAAACGCGTTTCACGCGCACGACGCGTTAAAGTAGCATAAGCTTCCTAAACGGGTCGTAATGGGTCCTAAACAATTATGTTAAGTTTCATTTAGCATGTAGGCTTTGTTAAACCATATCAAGTGAGTTCCTACACTCATTTGGTTTACAAACCCTAATGCTACCCAATCTTCCGAGATAGGTCCGGTTTATTAACATAGTTACCTATATTAGGTGCCGTTTGATTCCGAGATCTCTTGCATTGCTTGGTGGTTATCTTTATACAACTGAGCAATCTCAAGTGAGTACATAGACCCCTCTTTTACTGTTTTCCAAACTGTTTTCCAAACTGTTTTGGGGTGGAACACATGTGCCTACTTGTTACTTTCATGCTTTCCTGTTTTCACATCATATACATGCTATGTTCGTTAGTACATTATAGTACATGAGTTCATATCATTTCCTGCTAGGTATGCCCATTGTGTGCATTACTTAGTACATCGTTTTACATGACATTTCATGCTAGGTGTGCCATTGTGTGCATTACTTAGTACATCGTTTTACATGACAATTTCATGCTAGGTATGCCCATTGTGTGCATTACTTAGTACATCGTTTTACATGACATTTCACGCTATGTATGTTCATTTGATTACATACTTAGTGCATTGTTTTCACATGTTTACATTTTGGTATGACATTTGGTTTGTTTACATGGGACAATATATCCATTAACATTAGCTACGCCGTTCGTTAGTAGGTAATGGTACCATAGGAATTGACAACTCCCGTTCCGGACATCCCAGGGTAAGGGGACAGAAAGGAATGACCGAATTCGTTGACATTAAGACAGATAGACCTTTAATTTGTTTAAAGGGTTTTATCACCACAGTCGCCAGGCTTGGATGTATGCATATTCACAATACCACATAAATGTTCATATTAAATAGTTGCATGCATTTACACAAAACATAGCTTTGATTTAAACCAAGTTTTACTTCAATACTTTGTTTTTGTGCATATGGTTTAGTTTGAGACATTTCACTTGCCATACATGACATTTTGACATAGACATTTGACATGGATATTTTGACATAGACATTTGACATGGATATTTGACATAGACATTTGACATGGATATTTGACATAGACATTTGACATGATTTACATCTTGACATAAACACTTTGACATATTATTCAATACATTTGACAATATGGTTTAAACATAGACTTCTTACATCGGTTTGGTTTGATTAAGTGATTAAGTTAACGATGCGTGTGTAATATGATACAAGCATGGTGGATACGCCGCTGGTACTTCCTATATATAAGTGTTTGTATGGTATTACATGGCGTAACGTTATTTGAATCATTTCAGTTTGAGACATAGAACATTTTATACAAATAACATACTTTTCACAAGACATTGATTTACAAACAACTTATCTTATACAAACACATTTTTACATGGTTATTTATTTAACCTGACATTTACTTATACATATCATCTGATCTTATTGTTTTCAAATGATTTACAAGTCAAAGCAAATAACAAGGTTCATGACTAAACATTTTCTCAAATACAAGTCATGAATCTTATTTTCACAAACCTATGTATCTCACAGGCATTTTTATGCTGACGTACCTATTTTCACATGTGTTTTCAGGTGCTTTTCCATAGGATGTTGATCATGATACTAGGGCGGACCTGTGCCTTAGAAACTTTAAAAGAAGATAGACTATGTTTAATTATGTTCTGAACTCTTTAATTACCTGTTCAAGACAATGAAACACCCTTGTTTAATAATTAAATAAAACTTTGTATGCCATGGTTATGAGACAATTAATTCTGTCGCAACACGCCCCGATGTTTCCGCCGCGATTTGTTGTTTTACGCGGTCGGGGTGTGACGGAAGAGTTGGTATCAGAGCCAATGGTTATAGGGAATTAGGTTATTAGTAATGCTTTGACCTAGACTATAACTTTTCTAGGAACCTAACACAAGTTATCTTGTGTTTAGATCTTAAAACATGTACATCACCTATCCTTAGGTGATTAACAAAACAAGGAACCAAAATTTTTCTGAAACGATTTTTGAAAAACAATCATCTGTTTTTGAATAAATTTTTACAAGGTTTTGAACCCTCAATTGTAAGGTTTTGAACCCTCTGTTTTATGGTTTTGAACCCTTTTCAGTATTGGTTTTTGGCCTTGTGCCTTCTAATTTTCAAAATCCTGTCAAACGTTTTGGGTTTTAAATAATGTGAACATGTGCAAACTGGAAGGGTGAATGCCTGTATTCTGGGTTTTCTGTCTAGGCAAGCACTTCGTATACATCTCAACCAGACGCGAGACCAGTTGTGCTTACCTGGGAATTCTTGGAGTGAGTGTTCACTTATAGGCGAGCATGTCTTCATTATACATTATTTTTGACCCATTTACTTTGATTAGTCACCGTGAGTCGTTTGTTTGCTTTGTGATACGGACGAATGACCACCATCTATGCTATTTGCAATTCTTGTTTTTATCATCTCATTCTCTTCATCCAATCATCTCACTCGTTTGTTAACATGTTTTCCTCTTTTAGAATGCCTCCTCGACACGAAAATCAGATAGCAACTGCCGAGCTGGCAGAAATTATTGCGCAGCAGATGGCTGCTCAGTTTCCAAATCTCTTTGCTCAATGGAACCAGGCCAACAACAACAACAATGTCTCATGCAAATACAAGGATTTTAACCAGGCTAAACCACTCAAGTTTAGTGGTTCTGAGGGAGCGACTGGGCTTCTTCAGTGGTTCGAGAGTATAGAGAATACTTTTCGCCATGTGCAGTGTCCGGATAATCGCAAGGTCGAGTTCTCCTCGAGCGTATTTCAGAAGAGGGCTTTGACATGGTGGAACGGGGTTATGAGAGACCGGGGTGCAGAAGTTGCTCTCGCACAGACATGGGCTGAACTTAGAGCCCTTATGATGAGGGAATTCTGTCCTCGCCATGAACAGCGAGCGTTGGAGAAAGAGTTTGATGTCTTGAAGCAAGATAGTGGTGAGCACAGGGCTTATACTGATCGGTTTGAAGAGTTGAGTCTGCTTTGCCCAACAATGGTCACCCCACTCGACAAGGCTATCGAGAGATACATCGATGGCCTACCCGACTCGGTACAAGACATTCTTACTGGTAGTAACCTTGCCACACTTCGTCAGGCGATCGAGCTATCTGCGACATTGACTGAGTCGCAGATCAGGAAGAACAAGCTACACAGGAAGGGTGACAAGGGCAAGAAGCAGTCGGCTGACAAGGAAGATAGCAAGAAAGGTCAAAACTTGAATGGAAAGAACTCTGGTTCTTCGAAGAGGTCAATGAAGCGCAAGGCTTCTCAAAATTTTGCTATCACTGCCCAAGCTAATCAGGCAGCTCTCAACCAACCTGCACAGCCTCCAGCGAAGAGACCCTATTCAGGGAATGCACCTTTGTGCAATAGATGCAACAGTCACCACCAGCCGCAACTTCCATGCCGTTTCTGTACTAACTGTGGGAAGTCAGGCCATCTTGCCAATTTTTGTCGGTCTGCTCAAAATCCCGCGGTTCAGAACCCGGCTCAACAAGTTGCTCAGCCTCCTGCACCGCAACAGGGTCAAGCTGCACGACCACAATACCCACCTGGTGCTTGTTACAATTGTGGGGATCTGACCCACTATAGAAACCGGTGCCCAAGGCTAGCCAACCAGAACCAGAACCAGAATCCAGCTCCGGCTCGAGGCCGAGTCTTTAACATGAATGCCCAAGAGGCACAAGCTGACGATAATGTGGTGAACGGTACGTTCTTTATTAATAATCAGCCTGCATCTGTTCTTTTCGATTCCGGTGCCGATAAAAGTTTCGTGTCCTTGTCCTTTGAGCAAATGCTTCGCGTGTCTAGAACGAAACTAGGCAATTCTTTGACAGTAGAGGTTGCTAGTGGTGAACCCATTATTCTTGATTCTGTTCTTCACAACTGCCAGTTGAATCTTAACGACCATCTTTTTCCTATTGACCTCGTGCCTATGCAACTCGGAAGCTTCGACGTTATTGTGGGAATGGATTGGTTATCCAAGCATCACGCAGAGATAGTTTGTTCTGAGAAGATTGTTCGTGTGCCGCTTTCGACAGACGAGATTCTGCAGGTTCAAGGTGAGAAGCCTACCGGTGGTCTCAAACTCATGTCTTGTTTTAAAGCTCGGAAGTATCTGCAGAAGAACTATGTGGCTTTCTTAGCACATGTTACAGAAGATAAAGGCAAGGGTAAGTCTATTTCAGATATTCCTGTCGTTCGGGATTATTCTGAAGTGTTCCCTGAAGATTTACCTGGTCTACCTCCAGCACGCCAAGTCGAGTTTCGCATTGATCTCGTACCTGGTGCAAATCCTGTTGCCAGAGCTCCAAATCGTCTTGCACCGTCTGAGATGCAAGAGTTGTCTAAACAGCTTCAGGAGCTCTCTGACAAAGGTTTTATACGTCCTAGTTTTTCACCTTGGGGTGCTCCCGTTCTTTTTGTAAAGAAGAAGGATGGATCCTTTAGAATGTGTATCGATTATCGTGAGCTTAACAAGCTTACCATCAAGAATCGATATCCCCTACCTCGCATCGATGATCTCTTTGATCAGTTACAAGGCGCTTCTTATTTTTCGAAGATTGATCTACGATCAGGGTATCATCAACTTCGGGTGCAAGAAGAAGACATTCCGAAGACAGCGTTCCGTACTCGTTATGGGCATTACGAGTTCACAGTCATGCCATTCGGTTTGACTAATGCTCCTGCTGTTTTCATGGACTTAATGAATAGGGTCTGCAAACCTTATTTGGATCAGTTCGTCATTGTTTTTATCGATGACATCTTGATTTACTCTAAGACACGAGCTGATCACGAGCAGCATCTTCGTCTTACTCTGGAACTCCTGAAGAAAGAGCAACTTTTCGCCAAATTCTCCAAGTGCGAATTTTGGCTTAAAGAAGTTCAATTTTTGGGGCATATTATCAACGAACGAGGTGTTCATGTAGATCCCTCCAAGATCAGTGCGATTAAGGATTGGGATACGCCTACTACTCCTACTGAAGTTCGTTCTTTTCTTGGTCTAGCGGGTTATTATCGCCGCTTCATTGAAAACTTCTCTAAGATTGCAGTTCCTCTAACTGCTCTAACTCAGAAGAAAATGCCCTTTTATTGGGGGTACAAACAAGAGGAAGCTTTTCAACACTTGAAGCAGAAGCTTTGCGATGCGCCTGTTCTATCATTGCCTGAGGGTGATGATGATTTTGTTGTGTATTGTGATGCATCAAAATTGGGTCTTGGCTGTGTTCTTATGCAAAGGAACAAAGTCATAGCTTATGCATCAAGGCAGTTGAAGATACATGAGAAGAACTACACCACTCATGATCTTGAGTTGGGTGCAGTTGTCTTTGCTCTCAAGATCTGGAGACACTATTTGTACGGCACAAAATGTGTGGTTTTCACTGACCACAAAAGTCTTCAGCATATCTTCAACCAGAAAGAACTCAACATGAGACAGCGACGTTGGGTTGAGCTTTTAAACGACTATGATTGCGAAATTCGCTACCATCCTGGTAAGGCGAATGTCGTAGCTGATGCATTGAGTCGTAAGGAACGTACTAAGCTTCATTGTGTACGTGTTCAATCTATTATTCAAGCTCGATCTGATATTCAAGCCCGCATTTCTCTAGCTCAACAATCTTGTGTTTCACAAGGTTTGATGGATAAGGAATTTCCTTATCACATAACGCCTGCTCTGGAACTGAAGGATAATGGATCATATTACTTCATGGACCGTTTGTGGGTCCCAAGCCAGGATGATCTTCGTACCTTGCTTATGGATGAAGCCCATAAGTCTCGTTATTCTATTCATCCGGGCTCAGATAAGATGTATAAGGATCTTCGTATTCACTATTGGTGGCCTGGTATGAAGAAAGACATTGCCTTATACGTGTCCAAATGCCTTACTTGTCTTAAGGTTAAGGCTGAACATCAGCGTCCTTCGGGTTTATTGGAGCAACCAGAGATCCCAGTTTGGAAATGGGAAAACATTACTATGGATCTTGTTACCAAACTCCCGCGCACAAAGAAAGGTCATGATGCCATCTGGGTAGTCGTTGATCGTCTTACAAAGTCAGCACATTTCTTGCCAATCCGCGAGGATTTTCCTACTGACAGACTTGCTCAAATCTATGTAGATGAAATTGTGGCTCGACATGGTGTTCCTTTGAACATCATTTCTGACAGAGATGCTCGTTTCACTTCTCATTTTTGGAGAACCATGCAATCTGCTATGGGGACCCAACTTAATCTGAGCACAGCTTATCATCCGCAAACAGATGGTCAATCTGAGAGAACAATCCAGACACTGTAGGATATGCTAAGAGCTTGTGTGATCGATTTTGGTGGTAGCTGGGATTCACATCTTAAATTGATTGAATTCTCCTACAACAACAGTTATCACACTAGCATCAAAATGGCTCCTTTCGAAGCTCTCTATGGTCGAAAATGTCGTTCACCAGTCTGCTGGAATGAGATTGGCGAGGCTCAACTTACTGGACCTGCCCTCATTTTAGAGACAACTGACAAGGTCAAGAAGGTTCGTGATAACCTTCAGGCAGCTAGAAACCGTCAGAAGATTTACGCGGACCCAAAACGCAAAGCCTTTGAATTTCAAGTCGGTGATCGTGTATTACTTAAGGTCTCACCTTGGAAAGGTGTGATCAGATTTGGAAAGAAAGGAAAACTTGCACCTAGATACGTTGGACCATTCAAGATCGTCGAAAGAATCGGAAAGGTAGCCTACAGACTTGAGTTACCTCCTGAACTGGGAAATGTTCATCCAACTTTTCACGTGTCCAATCTCAAGAAGTGTACAGCTGATGAGAACTACTCCATACCGCTTGACGAAATTCGTGTTGGCAAAACACTGAAATTTGTTGAGAAACCAGTGGAAATCATGGAACGTGAAGTCAAGTGGCTTAAACGCAAGCGCATTCCTTTGGTCAAAGTTCGCTGGGAAGCTAAACGTGGACCTGAGTTTACTTGGGAACGCGAAGATCAAATGAAAGCGAAATATCCACATCTTTTTCCACGAGTTTCCTCTAAATAAATTTCGGGACGAAATTTCCACAAGTAGGGGAGACTGTAACAACTGTGCTTGTAATCACTATGAACAGTTCTGTTATCAATAAAACAATGTTATTTGATCCCAATGTTTGTTTGATTGTGTTTTACATTTTTCATGTTTTGACTTTTATGTAATTTCAAACTCTACATCACTTTCTGGAGAGTTATACGCAAACTAGTGCGTAAACGTACTCAGTTTAATGCGAGAAATACTCCGGGAACATCAACATATACTCAACATACCTTAAATAACCTTTACCTAACTTGGAAATAAGTTTTGAAGGCTTTGGTATGGCAAAAACAAGTTAATTCGCTTACAAGGACTAAATATGACAAACTGCGAAAGTATGTCAATTTGAACTGTAACGAACATTCCGGAACATGACCATAAGTTAAACACACCTTAAATATCCTTTACATAGCTTAGAAATAGGCTTTGAGGGGTTTAGTGTGCTAAAATAAACTTTTGGGACATTCAAGGACTAAAAGTGTCAAAAAGTGCACAAGTTTGCATTTTCGCGCATAACTTACGTTCTGAATACATCTGGACATCCAAAAATTTATGTAAGCATGACTACATTATATTTTAGTGTTCGCCTTAAGAAAAATCCATTCGTCGCGTCATTTGGATCATTTTTCGCGCTTATGCGCATTCCGTCGTAATTAAGCGAACATCGCGTTCGTACGACCAAACGAACCATCATCCGGCATATTTTTGAGTATGTTTTGAGTTTCCTATACTTTAACTTCATTTTAGAGCCTTGAAATGAGGTTAACGGGGTTCAAACGCATCGAAAATCGCTTAAAACACAACAGGGACCATTGCTGCCAAATTAGGAAACTTTCTGATTCAGGTTGAGTGCTAGCGTAGCGCGACGCCTGAGGGGCTACCTGTCGCGCTACGCGACTGACTGTTCTGGCAGATTCAATGTTTCTAATTGCAAGTTGCAACCAATTAATTCTTAACCACATGTTTTAACTTGCTTAGTCACTAGATAAGGATGGAATTAAGCTTCCATAACCTTGCAACAAGTGTACGGACTAGATCTTTTCCCCTTTTCCAAGAAACGATCCTAACGGCTCTACCTTTTCTATAAATACCCATCCACCCACAACCCCAAAACCCACAAATCTGATTAAGAAAGCTCTAAGTTGGAACCTTCGTTTCATACCTGAGCTATTTTGATCTGGGTTAGCATTCGGGGACCCTTCGTAAGTATTATTTCGTTCTTTTCCTTATTTTTACTGCTTTTCGAGTCAGAAAGTCAAACTTTGTTTGACTTTCAGCGTTGACCAGTAATGGTCAATGCGAAGTTCGTTTGAACTTCGCAACGTGATTGTAATCACGATGGTCATAGTCCCTTGGGACTATGCCTACTGATTACCACGTTGTCTAGGGTCGTAGGGTAAGCGATCTAATAAATCGCTTATACCTCGAACCCGACCCAGTTTGGTCGATCATTAGGATCCGACCAAACATATTAGGTGACCATAGTGTAGGGAATAACCTTTCGAGGTTATACCTTATGGTCACGACGTTTAAGTAGTTATATGATAGGTAGTTTATATGCCTTAGGTAAATTACCAGAATACCCTTTTCATACATAATTGGTAATTAAGCATATGTAACCTAAACTTTTGTCACGTAACTGATTATGTAACATGTTTAGGCATATAATACTTGTCATAGGACTAGTTAGGCGGTCCAAACGCGTTTCACGCGCACGACGCGTTAAAGTAGCATAAGCTTCCTAAACGGGTCGTAATGGGTCCTAAACAATTATGTTAAGTTTCATTTAGCATGTAGGCTTTGTTAAACCATATCAAGTGAGTTCCTACACTCATTTGGTTTACAAACCCTAATGCTACCCAATCTTCCGAGATAGGTCCGGTTTATTAACATAGTTACCTATATTAGGTGCCGTTTGATTCCGAGATCTCTTGCATTGCTTGGTGGTTATCTTTATACAACTGAGCAATCTCAAGTGAGTACATAGACCCCTCTTTTACTGTTTTCCAAACTGTTTTCCAAACTGTTTTGGGGTGGAACACATGTGCCTACTTGTTACTTTCATGCTTTCCTGTTTTCACATCATATACATGCTATGTTCGTTAGTACATTATAGTACATGAGTTCATATCATTTCCTGCTAGGTATGCCCATTGTGTGCATTACTTAGTACATCGTTTTACATGACATTTCATGCTAGGTGTGCCATTGTGTGCATTACTTAGTACATCGTTTTACATGACAATTTCATGCTAGGTATGCCCATTGTGTGCATTACTTAGTACATCGTTTTACATGACATTTCACGCTATGTATGTTCATTTGATTACATACTTAGTGCATTGTTTTCACATGTTTACATTTTGGTATGACATTTGGTTTGTTTACATGGGACAATATATCCATTAACATTAGCTACGTCGTTCGTTAGTAGGTAATGGTACCATAGGAATTGACAACTCCCGTTCCGGACATCCCAGGGTAAGGGGACAGAAAGGAATGACCGAATTCGTTGACATTAAGACAGATAGACCTTTAATTTGTTTAAAGGGTTTTATCACCACAGTCGCCAGGCTTGGATGTATGCATATTCACAATACCACATAAATGTTCATATTAAATAGTTGCATGCATTTACACAAAACATAGCTTTGATTTAAACCAAGTTTTACTTCAATACTTTGTTTTTGTGCATATGGTTTAGTTTGAGACATTTCACTTGCCATACATGACATTTTGATATAGACATTTGACATGGATATTTTGACATAGACATTTGACATGGATATTTGACATAGACATTTGACATGGATATTTGACATAGACATTTGACATGATTTACATCTTGACATAAACACTTTGACATATTATTCAATACATTTGACAATATGGTTTAAACATAGACTTCTTACATCGGTTTGGTTTGATTAAGTGATTAAGTTAACGATGCGTGTGTAATATGATACAAGCATGGTGGATACGCCGCTGGTACTTCCTATATATAAGTGTTTGTATGGTATTACATGGCGTAACGTTATTTGAATCATTTCAGTTTGAGACATAGAACATTTTATACAAATAACATACTTTTCACAAGACATTGATTTACAAACAACTTATCTTATACAAACACATTTTTACATGGTTATTTATTTAACCTGACATTTACTTATACATATCATCTGATCTTATTGTTTTCAAATGATTTACAAGTCAAAGCAAATAACAAGGTTCATGACTAAACATTTTCTCAAATACAAGTCATGAATCTTATTTTCACAAACCTATGTATCTCACAGGCATTTTTATGCTGACGTACCTATTTTCACATGTGTTTTCAGGTGCTTTTCCATAGGATGTTGATCATGATACTAGGGCGGACCTGTGCCTTAGAAACTTTAAAAGAAGATAGACTATGTTTAATTATGTTCTGAACTCTTTAATTACCTGTTCAAGACAATGAAACACCCTTGTTTAATAATTAAATAAAACTTTGTATGCCATGGTTATGAGACAATTAATTCTGTCGCAACACGCCCCGATGTTTCCGCCGCGATTTGTTGTTTTACGCGGTCGGGGTGTGACAGTTTAAACCCCCAAACGGCGAAACAGAAAAACCCCCAAATCGACGAATCGCATAAACCCTAATTCCGGCGAATCAAACGTCGACGAATCAAATTCTGGCGAAACAGACGACAAAACAGACACGGCGAATCAGATGTCGACGAATCAAACTGGTCAACGGTCAACCCTCTGTTTCACCGCACACCCTTCTGTTTCGTCGAAGCCATTCCGTTTCGTCGTCCATGCCTTAGCAGTTTTCTGAGTTTGCTGTTTGCTCACAGAATGTTTGAAATTTTATGTTTAATGATCATTTGATGTTATAACCTGTATATACACATGTATAATACACATGTTATATCAAATATGACTTATTGTGGACATTTTCATGTACAGATGGCACCGAAGGCACCAAAAGAAGGAAAACGCAAGAAGGCGACAAAGAGAGAAAACAAAACGGAAGAGGAGATTATGTCTGAGAAGCGTCATAATCAAATTGCATATCTGGATCCTGATGAAAAGCTCACGGAATTGAAAGATATCACAAAGTGGATCAGGGAATCACGTATTAATCATGCCGTTACATTCTCGACGCCTGTTTACAAATCACTGATCGAGGCTTTCTGGGATTCTGCAAGCGTTGTACAAGTGGATGGAAAGGATGTTATAAGAGGTCGTGTGAATGATTTGGATGTTGTTGTTTCTCCGGATATATTGAACGAAGTCTTACAATTACAAGATCATCCGGATGCTCCATATTCAATCCCAATCATGTGTTCACGAGGCTGTTTGCTACGGATGAAGTGTACTGGAGATATTTTCGTCAAACAAATCAACAAGGGTGATCTGCCATTACGTTACAAGTTCTTATTACACATTCTTATTCAGTGTCTCAGCAATAGACGTGCTGGATATGATATGGCTGGAGATGATCTCATTGGTTTCATGGTTGCATTGGTGTTAAACAAACCGTTTAGCATCTCAAAGTATATCTTCAGCAACATGAAAGAAAATATGACGAGGACTGGAAGTAGAACAACCGGAAACAAGTTTTGGATGTATCCGCGGTTTCTTCAAATGATTATGAATGTTCAACATCTGGACCTTCCTAAAGCTGACAATGATCTTCTGAAGATAGAGGCGATGAATTTCAACTCTTTAAGGATAATCAAGAACCTTGCCGCCAAAAGATACAAAGAAAGCGTTCCTCCAAGGAAGCTATTTGGCGCACTTGAGAATCCTGATTATGTTGCTCCAGCTAATGATAAATGGCGTCATGATGACAGCCAATCTGACAACGAAGAGCCTGAATTGGAGAGAAAAAGGATAGAGAAATTTGGTCCTGATCCGGTTGATTCAGATGAGTCCGGGAGTGATAGTGATGACAGTAGTGATGAAGGCGATGATGGTGGTGATACTGGTGCCGTTGGTGCATCGAGCAAAGGTGCAGCTGGTGGTACATCAGCTGGTAGTTCTTCAGCAAGTGGTGATGATGAATCTGATTCTAGCTCTAGTGATCATATAGTCGAGCCTGGATACGAGATGTATATCGATGAACGAGGAGTGAAAAGATATAGAAAGATTAGAACTAAAGATGATCCAGAATACATTCCGGAGGATCCTGCAGATGAAAGAAGAACAAAAAGGAGAGCTGAGAAAGCTGTTGCAACTCAAAAGAAGAAACCAAGAAGATATTTGAGTACTTCTACTCAGCCATCTGTGCCTTAAGAGCCTTCATCTGTACCTCAGGAGCCTGTACAAGAAACTCCTGTAGTTACATCAGCTACAGAAACTCCTGTAGTTACATCAGCTGCTGAAACTCCAACTGTTATCCCTCAGGCAGTTCCTCAAAGAACTATGGCTTCTGCAATCGGAGCAACCACTTCGCAGATTAGTTCTGAACGTCATAGGGTATTTTCAGGATATTCTCAAGACGAAAAGAACAGATACCTATTCACTCAACTGGAAGCAGCTGCTGATCGTATTCAGAGGCAAACTCATTTTATTAACCTCACGAAGAATGATCAGGTCAGCCAATTGGTGGAAATAAAAAAATTGAAGTCCACCGTTGGTCAACAGCAAACGGTGATAGAGAGACAACAAGCTGAGATTGAATTGCTTAAAGCCGAGAATGCTTGTTTGAAGGCTGCTGACGAAGAGAGAGAGAGAAATAACTCTATACTTCAAACGCGGGTTGCTGCTCTATGGGATTATCATTGTAAGCAACAAGAAGTACTGAAGAAAAGGGATGAAGACCCTGAAGATCAAGGGAATCCTGACACTTCTGGTACATCACAACAGCAGCCAGCCGCAACTTCTTCTGAAGTCGTTGCAGTTCAACCTCCAGTAGTCGAATCTACTCAGGGAACATCTACTGGCAAAGTTCAACAGATCACAGGTACATCTTCTGTTCAAAGCAGTGCTGATATTGCTTTACAGGCTATTCATCCAGTCACGGGAGAGTTACTCGAAGAAGGAGAACTAATAGAAGATCTTTCTCATGAGCAATTGCTTGATCTAAATGCTATGAGAGAGATTGATGATGCTGAGATCGACAAAATGTCAAGTGAGGCTGAGACTGCAAATGTTGAAGATATCGATGAGATCGTATTTGAAGGCGAAACAATTAAATCAACGTATGTTCGAAAAGATGGTACTGAATTCGCTCCATTTGATGAAGATTGGATGAAGGAGAATGTTGATGACATAGATGAACACTTAAGGACTCGTGACACGTCTGAAAAGGCTACAGATGCATTTTCTGAATGGCGAAAACAGTTTCTATCGAAAGTTTCCAAGCCTGTACCTGAAAGCGTTCAAGTTGACTACTTGCAGTTTGAAAAGGCGAAGCCAAGTGGAAGAATTCTATGCTGGATGTTTGTTAAGGATATACACTGCGTTGCCGTCAAACGTGAATACGGTATCCAGTACTTCAATTCATTGCTGAGCATTCTATCTTTGCCATTTTATGATGTTGCTGCGTTGACGAAGCTTGAGCTTGTTAATCGTTCAAACTACGATGGTGCTACTTTATTCGAGCGACTAATTAAAATGAACAAGAAGTCAGGCTGGAAGAATGAATCATACAAGCCACAGTTCCCCATCTATCAACAGATCAAGTTTACTCTTGATCCGGAAACCAACACTGGCAGATACAAGCTTGTGTACCAGCCACCGAGAGTAGTAGATAAAATCCCATTAATGCCGATGCAGCAGGATTTTCTTGAAGATATGGCATTATGGTGCTACGACTCGGACACGCATGAAGCCGTGATTGTGTTTAGAGATAATCGTGCAAATTACCGGATGTTAGATCCGATGTGGATCGTCAACATGTCCGAGGCTGACATTAACAGATTATATCGTCACGACATTTTTTATGAAGATCAGGATGCACGTCAAGCTTTGAAGTTTCAGCGCGCAGCGTGTTTTTGCTACTACCGGGGAATACATTCGGGTAGTTCGTGGTCCGAACAACACTGAGATGGAAGATTAGAAGAACGAAGACGAGTAACAGACAAGAGGGAGTTTGTTGATGCATTTTTAGTGTCTGTAACTAGTCTTGTACTTAACGATGTATTTTGTACGGTCTTTATGAATTATCGAGTATGTATTTGACGTCGACCAAGTCGGATATCCTCCTATCCGCTTGTGTCTGACTTATTTGTCTTCGTTTGATATGTAATGTATAACGAACAGTGCATGTTGCATGTTAAGGGTAGAATGGTCATTATGATGTTTATATGTTCTATCTGTTTGCTGTCTGTCAACAGCAAACAGCACAACTGATGCAGCCCTCGACGAAACACATCTGTTTCGTCGAATATCTTATGATGAAACAGAACAACAACCAAATGAATCTGTTACGTCGACATAAACGACGAAACATATCTGTTTCGTCATGTAATGGGCTGCTTCAGGCCCAATCACTGGCCCATATGCTGTTTCGCCGTATCACCTTGTGTTTCGCCGAGACTTGGGCCCAGGGAGTATATAAACACATCCTGCTTTCACTGTGAAGGAGATGAGAGCATACCTTTAAAGAAACTCTGTCAAAATTCTGTCTAAACTGTGTTTGTATCAGTTTGTTATCGGTTCTCATCCCGTTTAATCAATCGAGTGTGTTTCATTGATTAATACTGTGTCATTACTGTTTTATATGTTTGATTTGGCATAGTTACGTGGATTCCGCACACGTGACCGTATTTGCTATAAACAAGTGATTCGGTTCGTTATCGATCCTTAGATTTCGGGACCTACAATAAGTCTGAAATGAAACACGGTTCACGGTCAAAGATGATGGAGGTTGGCACCCCGTGCCTAGAAACCACCTCCTTAAGATAAACAGCCGCTAGTTGCGAGAATTTATCCGTTTCATTGATTGCTAGAAAATGTGCTGACTTCGTGAGGCGATCAACGATCACCCAGATGGTATCGTTTCCGTTTTGAGTTCTCGGCAAGCCTGTGACAAAATCCATTGCTATCTGCTCCCATTTCCACATGGGTATTTCTGGTTGCTGAAGTAATCCAGACGGTTTCTGGTATTCCACTTTGACTTTTGAACACGTCAAGCATTTACCAACATACGTCGCGATGTGAGCTTTCATCTTCGGCCACCAATACATGAGTTTGAGATCCTGATGCATCTTATCCGACCCCGAGTGAACAGAATATCGAGACCTGTGCGCTTCATCCATCACAAGTTCTCTAAGATTTCCAAACAAAGGAATCCATATTCGCTCCATGCAATAGAGAATGCCATCCGATCTCTCTACAAGTCGTTTTTCCATGCCCCTTAAGTACTCTGCTTCAATGTTTTCCTCTTTCAATGCTTCAGTTTGAGCCGAACGGATCTGGTCAGGTAAGTTAGAATGAATGGTGAGTTGCAAGGCACGAACACGTTTGGGTTTTGTTTCCTTTCGACTCAGGGCGTCAGCTACAACGTTAGCCTTTCCTGGATGATACTTGATTGCACAATCATAATCGTTTAAGAGTTCCACCCAGCGACGCTGTCGCATATTTAAGTCCTTTTGATAAAAAATGTGCTGAAGGCTCT
Organism: Helianthus tuberosus; assembly: GCA_030545235.1. Lineage (NCBI taxonomy): Eukaryota > Viridiplantae > Streptophyta > Magnoliopsida > Asterales > Asteraceae > Helianthus > Helianthus tuberosus. The sequence goes on along the minus strand of JARYGA010025448.1, from coordinate 15,622 downwards.
TGTGGTCGGTATAAATGGTACATTTAGTACCGTATAGGTAATGCCTCCAGATTTTGAGCGTAAAAACTATGGATCCCAACTCCAAATCGTGTGTCGTATAATTCCTCTCGTAGACCTTCAACTATCGAGAGGCGTAAGGTATCACCTTCTCGCGTTGCATCAACACGCAACCGAGACCCTGAATAGAAGCATCACAATATACCACGAAATCTTCTGTGCCTTCAGGTAAAGATAAGATCGGTGCACTGCAGAGTTTCCGTTTCAAAAGTTGGAAATCATCCTCCTGCCTGTTTCCCCAAGAATACATAACGCCTTTCTGTGTCAACGAGGTAAGAGGTTGAGCGATCTTCGAGAAATCCTTGATAAATCTTCGATAATACCCAGCGAGACCAAGAAATTGTCGCACCTCCGAAGGATTCTTTGGTGCCACCCAATTCTTGATAGCATCAACCTTAGCAGGATCCACGTATATCCCTGATTCATTAACAATGTGGCCAAGGAAGTGCACTTCTCGTATCCAGAAGTCACACTTAGAAAACTTCACGTAGAGCTGCTCCTTCCTCAGGAGTTCCAAAATAAGATGTAAATGTCGCTCGTGATCCTTCTTGCTCTTTGATTAGATCAGAATGTCGTCGATGAACACAATAACGAAATCATTAAGGTACGGCTTGCATACACGGTTCATGAGGTCCATGAAGACTGCTAGTGCGTTCGTCAACCCGAATAGCATAACTAAAAACTCATAATGTCCATATCGCATTCGAAAATCCGTTTTAGGGACATCCTCCTCTCAGACTCTCATCTGATGGTAGCCCGATCTTAAATCAATCTTAGAGTAGAAACTTGACCTCTGCAACTGGTCGAACAGATCGCCGATACGCGGTAAGGGATAGCGATTCTTAACTGTCACCTTGTTAAGTTCTCGATAATCTATACACATACGAAAAGATCCGTCTTTCTTCTTTACAAACAGAACTGGGGCTCCCCATGGCGAAGAACTGGGTCGGATAAAACCTCTATCCAACAGTTCTTGGAATTGATTCGATAACTCTTGCAACTCTCCTGGTGCAAGACGATAAGGAGCACGAGCAATCGGAGCTGCTCCTGGCATAAGGTCTATCTGAAATTCCACTTGGCGATGTGGAGGTAGGCCGGGTAACTCTTCAGGAAACACGTCAGAAAACTCACGTACAACTGGAAGGTCCTCGATCTTCCTTTCTTCAGGTTGTGAATCGGTAACAAGAGCTAGGATAGCAGGGTAGCCCTTTCGTAGACACTTCTGGGATTTCATGGCTGAGATGATGCCGACCATTGCACCACTACGATGACCTTGTACCGCTAAAGATTCCCCACTGGGGAGAGGGATACGCACGATTTTCTCTTTACAGAGAATTTCCGCCTGATGCTTAGACAACTAATCCATGCCAACAACCATATCAAAACTTCCAAGAGTAACGGGGAGTAGGTCAATGTCGAACACTTGACCCATGAGATCAAGTTTACAACCAAAAAGGACATGAGAAGCTTCAGTCGATTTACCATCAGCTAATTCTACTACATGCTTATTTACAAGAGGTGTAGGAGTCAATCCTAACAGACGACTGAACTCCAACGACACATAACTCCAATCGGCACCAGAGTCGAATAAAACAGAAGTAATCGGATTGTTCATAGAAAACGTACCAGTCACAACATTGCCATCGTTACGAGCTTCCCCAGCACCAATAGTGAACACTCTCCCGGGCGCACCATTTCCACCACTGCCCCCATTGTTGTTGTTTCCGTTGTTATTGTTCCCATTGTTGTTGCCACCAGCATTCTGATTTAGTTGAGGGCAGTATAGCCTGATGTGACCCTCGGCTCCACATTGAAAACATCCTTTACGATTTCCATGATTTTACTGGGGTTGTTGCCTTTCCTGCTGCTGTGGTTGTTGCTGTTGCGGGGCGTGCTGCTGCTGGTTCAGAAGTGAAACCCTACATTCCCTGGCCATATGCCCCACTTTGTTGCACCTGTGACATACTCGGGTACACGGTCCCCGATGGTGATAGTTGCACTTATTGCACTTTGGTAGCTTTCACGCGTAAGAACCCTGACCCGAACTGTTGCCCTGGCTTTGATTAATGGAGGACTGACTGAAACTGCGATTGCTGCTATTGTCTAGCCGCTTCTGTGACTGATTCGAGTTCGTCACCTTATCTACATCATTCCATTTCCGCTTGTTATCAACAATGGGTGTAGTAGCTATGGTTGTAGTAGCAGTAGTGGCAGAAACACGCGGTGGTAGCCAGCCACGTTCCACCTCCTGATCTGTGATCTTATGAGACAAGCGAATAATCTGAGCTAAGTTTTTGAGGTTCGCTGTAGTAACCAAGCCCTTAACCTTCGGGGCTAATCCCTTGATGTACAGCTCGATTCTTCGGTGTGGAGGTCGTGATAGGTTCGGGCACATATTAGCTAACTCATGAGACCTCTTCGTGTACGCCTCTATCTCCGACCCCACCATCTTCAGATCATAATACTCATTTTCCAGTTTCTGCACCTCATCGCGAGGACAGTACTCCTCCCTCATCAGCTCCTTAAAATCGTCCCAAGTAGTGGCATTCTCCATCTCAATACCCAACATTTGAACCTGGGCATTCCATCATGTCAAGGCACCATCCTCGAGTGTGCCTGTAGCATACTTCACCCTGTCCCCAGTAGGACAGTTGCACATCGCAAACACCGATTCCGCATTCTCAAACCAATGCGGTAGTCCTACAGTCTCTTCAGTCCCACTGAAGGTCTGTGGCTTACAATCCATGAACGTCTTGAACGTACAGGTAGGTGGATTGTTTTGATTCTGATTTGCTTGCTGACCTAAGGACGAAATAAAATACATCACACGGGTAAGAGTTGTGTACACGACACAAGAATAAAGAGTAATTGGAACATATCGTACCAGCTTGATAGGCTGCCAAAGCCTCAGCCACATGAGTGTTAATCAAGTTTGTCAGCTCAGCCTGGGTCATCGCAATGTCACCACATCCGCTCATGATTCTATATAGGAGAAGGGGAAAAGGTCAAGAGTCGAGATAAGGTAGGAGTGAAACTCACAACAACTTTTACAGATTACAAAGTACATCAGACAACAAAGCGGAACCCCTTTCACACTCATTAGATCTCACTGGGACTCGCATGCACCCCACATTATTATTATGTGTGCACCCACAATAATAATGCGGTTTGCATGTTTATCTCAGCTCCTCCCAACTCATGCTAAAAGGTTCCTCAAATTCTCACAACAAGACAGACCACCACAAACATAAACCACGAAAATCTAACGTGATATCGTACCGTGACTCTATCAATCACATAACTCAAGTAAATACACATGAATTCAGTCTGAAATGCTAAGTGTGTGCAATCGCATGCAACATTGTACATAAGCGCATACAAAATATACTACGCAATAAGTAAACGAGAGACGAACCTTGCAATCTGGAGCTGAGTGTCATGGTCGCTTTCTGAACTGTTCGGTTATAGTCTGGTTTTACAAAAACGTTTTAAAACCTAGTTCACTATACCCAGTGGCTCTAATACCAAACTGTCACACCCCCAAAATACCACATGCGGTAACCCCGCTAGACGTGTGACGTACCAGGATCCAGCCACCAATCACATTGAACTAACCATAAGATGTTTAAAAAATTCCCATTCATTAAATAAAACATTCATAAAACATGTTCCAAGTTAAATAGTGTCAGCGGAAGCAAATATTAAAACACTGTTCAAATGTTTCAAAAACCAAAGTATGTGAAATCAGTAAACAAGTCTTGTAAATCCAAGCGACACGACCCAAGACCACTCCAGCCATCCAGATAGCAAGTTCCTCATCCAAAGTACCTAACGACCTACGAGCATGCAACAAGTGTATCAGACAACGCTGGTGAGTTCACAGTTTCACGAAAACGTTAGTTACCAAGTGTTTAATCCAGTTTGTTAACAAACCCGAAAGTAATGTTGATAATATCTTGATACTGAACACGATGGCTCCTGATGTATGTTTTGCCCGTTCCCTAGTGCTCCTATCAAAGCACTGGGCATGACTGGGTCATTAGTTCACACCCGTCCTCTCTGGTACGGGGTGAGGGTGCCAAACCTAAGTAGCGCTACCAACTAATACCCCGTTACCTCTCCGGTAACAAAAAGATGGGACTTAAGAGTGATAGGGTGAGAGTATTATCCAACATTCTAGTTTTACCCAAAAGACTTATCCCTCCCTGGGATACCCACTGACTGTCCCAACCACCGGGACGCATACTCAAGAGTAGTGAACTCACCTTTGATTTGCTCGGTATGTTAAATTACCCGTCCAAGTTGGTCAACCCAAACCCTATCGTGGTTACCAAACAATATTAGTTTCATAATCATTCAAGTCACGAAATTAGTACAATTTGCATTCATTATAAAGATCATTATATGACATATATCAACTACCCAATTCACGCACGAGTACACATCCCATGTGACCACATAACACTTAACAGAGGAATGTCTTAATTACACAATGCACATCCGATTTCATATCCTTAGATAGAATTATTATCATGCATTAGCTAATCATCACAAACATTCAACAACCCACGCAACACACTGAACACTGTTACACTCAGTGTCCCTTTGGCGAAATACCCTGACAACGAATAACCAATCTTTCGTCAGAGATGGGCATGGTGAAATACCCAAGAGATTCGTCATGAGCCGTTTGACGAAAGATCCATCTTTCGTCGAATCATGTCTTTCGTCGAATCATGCCTTCCGTCGAATCACATATGCAGTTACAATTCACCAAACACACATACAGTTACAATTCATCAAACACATAATAGCAGTTAAGACACTTTCGACATGAACAGCGGATCAACAACAGCTACTCATGTTTATACTACCCAAAGCATGAACGAACAATAACTATTCAAGCATAACAGTTTCCATTCCACACATATATAATTGTAATCAAACAATGACAATTAACACACACAAACCCTAACCCCAATCCTACAAGATTCATGTATTTCATAATCTGTTCATGACTATCATCACATCAACCCCCAAAATAAACATTAACCCTTACTTTGCATAAAACCCTAAACATGAGTCAACCAACCCACATGAACAAAGATCACAGAAGGTCTACTCTAACCAAGATAACATTACTAACCCTGGTATCGGGTATCTTGATAAACCAAGATGGAAAGCTTCGAGGTTTAACAATTATCGCCGCACAGAGGGAGGAAGGAACGAGAGAGTTTTAGGGTTTCTATTTTACCTCTAAGCAGTTACAATGGTTATACATACTCTACACAGTTTGGGCCGCGAAACAGATTGGGCCGAAGCCCGTTCCCGACGAAACACCCACTTTCGTCGTAACAGGGTTGGCGAAAGATCCCCATCTTTCGTCGAGAAGAACTTTAGGCAAAAAACTTATAAATAAGCCTTAAATGAATTATATTTAACACTAAATATTTTAACAATAAAATATTACACATAAAGCACAAATCATTTAGATAAACTACATATAGTAGGATTGTGAAGTCAGTGAGTGAATGGGAAAGACCTTGAAATCTCGGATTGTCACATCATCCCCAACTTGAAAGAAATTTCATCCCGAAATTTGACAAGTACTCTAAACCGGAAAGGTGTTAACTCAGGATGACTGTGGATTTTCCGTGGGTGCCACATCATCCCCAACTTGAATGGGAATTTCATCCCGAAATTCACTAGTTGTGCCAGAATTAGATTTGCCAGAATTGGACTTGTCATCTGGGAATAAATTTGGGTACTTGAGCTTCATTTAATCCTCGCGCTCCCATGTGAACTCCGGTCCGCGTCTTGAGTTCCAACGAACCCTCACGAACGGAATTTGGCTATGCTTACGGACCTTGACCTCCCGATCCATAATTTCTATTGGTTCTTTGACAAACAGCAACTTACCGTCGATTTTCAGCTCTTGAAACGGTACCACAAGTGTTTCATCAGATAAGCACTTCTTTAACTGGGAGACGTGGAAGACATCATGGACGTTACCCAGCTCAGCAGGTAACTCTAAATTGTAGGCCACTTTACCAATTCGCTCCAGAATTTTAAATGGCCCAACATAACTAGGGTTAAGCTTGCCGCGTTTTCTAAAACGCACCACACCCTTCCAGGGTGAGACCTTCAACATAACACGGTCACCAACTGCGAATTCCAAAGGCTTCCTATGCTTGTCAGCGTAGCTTTTCTGACGGTCGCGCATTGCTGCCATACGGTTCCTGATCTGGACAATCTTTTCTAAAGTTTCAAATAAAAGCTCCGGACCTGTGAACTGGCTGTTACCCACCTCGGCCCAACAAAGAGGTGGACGGCATTTTCACCCGTATAATGCTTCGAATGGAGCTGCCTGGATACTGGTATGGTAGCTATTGAATAAGAGAACTCAATCAAAGGTAAGTGTTTCTCCCAACCCTTGCCAAAATCAATCACGTACGCTCTCAGCATGTCTTCATGTGTCTGGATGGTGCGCTCACATTGACCATCCGTCTGTGGGTGATAAGCAGTGCTTATGTCGAGACGCGAGCTGAACGATTTGTGCATCGACTGCCATAAGTCTGAAATGAAACACGGGTCACGGTCAGAGATGATGGAGGTTGGCACCCCATGCCTAGAAACCACCTCCTTAAGATAAACAGCCGCTAGTTGCGAGAATTTTTCCGTTTCCTTGATTGCTAGAAAATGTGCTGACTTCGTGAGGCGATCAACGATCACCCAGATGGTATCGTTTCCGTTTTGAGTTCTCGGCAAGCCCGTGACAAAATCCATTGCTATCTGCTCCCATTTCCACATGGGTATTTCTGGTTGCTGAAGTAATCCAGACGGTTTCTGGTATTCCACTTTGACTTTTGAACACGTCAAGCATTTACCAACATACGTTGCGATGTGAGCTTTCATCTTCGGCCACCAATACATGAGTTTGAGATCCTGATACATCTTATCCGACCCTGAGTGAACAGAATATCGAGACTTGTGCGATTCATCCATCACAAGTTCTCTAAGATTTCCAAACAAAGGAATCCATATTCGCTCCATGCAATAGAGAATGCCATCCGATCTCTCTACAAGTCGTTTTTCCATGCCCCTTAAGTACTCTGCTTCAATGTTTTCCTCTTTCAATGCTTCAGTTTGAGCCGAACGGATCTGGTCAGGTAAGTTAGAATGAATGGTGAGTTGCAAGGCGCGAACACGTTTGGGTTTTGTTTCCTTTCGACTCAGGGCGTCAGCTACAACGTTAGCCTTTCCTAGATGATACTTGATTGCACAATCATAATTGTTTAAGAGTTCCACCCAGCGACGCTGTCGCATATTTAAGTCCTTTTGATAAAAATGTGTTGAAGGCTCTTGTGGTCGGTATAAATGGTGCATTTAGTACCGTATAGGTAATGCCTCCAGGTTTTGAGCGTAAAAACTATGGCTCCTAACTCCAAATCGTGTGTCGTATAATTCCTCTCATGGACCTTCAACTGTCGAGAGGCGTAAGCTATCACCTTCTCGCGTTGCATCAACACGCAACCGAGACCCTGAATAGAAGCATCACAATATACCACGAAATCGTCTATGCCTTCAGGTAAAGATAAGATCGGTGCATTGCAGAGTTTCCGTTTCAAAAGTTGGAAATCATCCTCCTGCCTGTTTCCCCAAGAATACATAATGCCTTTCTGTGTCAACGAGGTAAGAGGTTGAGCGATCTTCGAGAAATCCTTGATAAATCTTCGATAATACCCAGCGAGACCAAGAAATTATCGCACCTCCGAAGGATTCTTTGGTGCCGCCCAATTCTTGATAGCATCAACCTTAGCAGCATCCACGTGTGTCCCTGATTCAATAACAATGTGGCCAAGGAAGTGCACTTCTCGTATCCAGAAGTCACACTTAGAAAACTTCGCGTAGAGCTGCTCCTTCCTCAGGAGTTCCAAAATAAGACGCAAATGTCGCTCGTGATCCTTCTTGCTCTTTGAGTAGATCAGAATGTCGTCGATGAACACAATAATGAAATCATCAAGGTATGGCTTGCATACATGGTTCATGAGGTCCATGAAGACTGCTGGTGCGTTCGTCAACCCGAATGGCATAACTAAAAACTCATAATGTCCATATCGCATTCGAAAAGCCGTTTTAGGGACATCCTCCTCTCGGACTCTCATCTGATGGTAGCCCGATCTTAAATCAATATTAGAGTAGAAACTTGACCTCTGCAACTGGTCGAACAGATCGTCGATACACGGTAAGGGATAGCGATTCTTAACTGTCACCTTGTTAAGTTCTCGATAATCTATACACATACGAAAAGATCCGTGTTTCTTCTTTACAAACAGAACTGGGGCTCCCCATGGCGAAGAACTGGGTCGGATAAAACCTCTATCCAACAGTTCTTGGAGTTGATTCGATAACTCTTGCAACTCTCCCGGTGCAAGACGATAAGGAGCACGAGCAATCGGAGCTGCTCCTGGCATAAGGTCTATCTGAAATTCCACTTGGCGATGTGGAGGTAGACCGGGTAACTCTTCAGGAAACACGTCAGAAAACTCACGTACAACTGGAAGGTCCTCGATCTTCCTTTCTTCAGGTTGTGAATCGGTAACAAGAGCTAGGATAGCAGGGTAGCCCTTTCGTAGACACTTCTGGGCTTTCATGGCTGAGATGATGCCGACCATTGCACCACTACGATGACCTTGTACCGATAAAGATTCCCCAGTGGGGAGAGGGATACGCACGATTTTCTCTTAACAGAGAATTTCCGCCTGATGCTTAGACAGCCAATCCATGCCAACAACCACATCAAAACTTCCAAGAGTAACAGGGAGTAGGTCAATGTCGAACACTTGACCCATGAGATCAAGTTTACAACCAAAAATGACATGAGAAGCTTCAATCGATTTACCATCAGCTAATTCTACTACATGCTTATTTACAAGAGGTGTAGGAGTCAATCCTAACTGACGACTGAACTCCAACGATACATAACTCCAATCGGCACAGAGTCGAATAAAACAGAAGTAATCAGATTGTTCATAGAAAACGTACCAGTCACAACATTGCCATCGTAAAGAGCTTCCCCAGCACCAATAGTGAACACCCTCCCGTGCGCACCATTTCCACCACTGCCCCCATTGTTGTTGTTTCCGTTGTTATTGTTTCCATTGTTGTTGCCACTAGCATTCTGATTTAGTTGAGGGCAGTATCGCCTGATGTGACCCTCGGCCCCACATTGAAAACATCCTTTACAATTTCCATGATTTTGCTGGGGTTGTTGCCTTTCCTGCTGCTGTGGTTGTTGCTGTTGCGGGGTGTGCTGGTTCAGAAGTGAAACCCTACAATCCCTGGCCATATGCCCCACTTTGTTGCACCTGTGACATACTCGGGTACACGGTCCCCGATGGTGATAGTTGCACTTATTGCACTTTGGTAGCTTTCCCGCATAAGAACCCTGACACGAACTGTTGCCCTGGCTTTGATTAATGGAGGACTGACTGAAACTGAGATTGCTGCTATTGTCTAGCCGCTTCTGTGACTGATTCGAGTTCGTTACCTTATCTACATCATTCTATTTCCGCTTGCTATCAGCAATGGGCGTAGTAGCTGTGGTTGTAGTAGCAGTAGTGGCAGAAACACGCGGTGGTAGCCAGCCACGTTCCACCTCCTGATCTGTGATCTTATGAGCCAAGCGAATAATCTGAGCTAAGTTGTTGACATTCGCTGTAGTAACCAAGCCCTTAACCTTCGGGGCTAATCCCTTGATGTACAGCTCGATTCTTCGGTGTGGAGGTCATGATAAGTTCGGGCACATATTAGCTAACTCATGAGACCTCTTCGTGTACGCCTCTATCTCCGACCCCACCATCTTCAGATCATAATACTCATTTTCCAGTTTCTGCACCTCATCGCGAGGACAATACTCCTCCCTCATCAGCTCCTTAAAATCGTCCCAAGTAGTGGCATTCGCCATCTCAATACCCAACATTTGAACCTGGGCATTCCACCATGTCAAGGCACCATCCTCGAGTGTGCCTGTAGCATACTTCACCCTATCCCCAGCAGGACAGTTGCACATCGCAAACACCGATTCCACCTTCTCAAACCAACACAGTAGTCCTACATCCCCTTTAGTCCCGCTGAAGGTCTCTGGTCTACAATCCATGAACGTCTTGAACGTACAGGTAGGTGGATTGTTTTGATTCTGATTTGCTTGCTGACCTAAGGACGGAAGAAAATACATCACACGGGTAAGAGTTATGTACACGACACAAGAGTAAAGAGTAATTGGCACATATCGTACCAGCTTGATAGGCTGCCAAAGCCTCAGCCACACGAGTGTTAATCAAGTTTGTCAGCTCAGCCTGGGTCATCGCAATGTGACCACGTCCGTGACCTCGCCCACTCATGATTCTATATAGGAGAAGGGGAAAAGGTCAAGAGTCGAGATAAGGTAGGAGTCAAACTTACAACAACTTTTACAGATTACAAAGTACATCAGACAACAAAGCGAAACCCCTTTCATACTCATTAGATCTCACTGGGACTTGCATGCACCCCACATTATTATTATGTGTGCACCCACAATAATAATGCGATTTGCATGTTTATCTAAGCTCCTCCCAACTCATGCTAAAAGGTTCCTCAAATTCTCACAACAAGACAGACCACCACAAACATAAACCACGAAAATCTAACGTGATATCGCACCGTGACTCTATCAATCACATAACTCAAGTAAATACACATGAATTCAGTATGAAATGCTAAGTGTGTGCAATCGCATGCAACATTGTACATAAGCTCATACTAAATATACTACGCAATAAGTAAACGAGAGACGAACCTTGCAATCTGGAGCTGAGTGTCATTGTCGCTTTCTGAACTGTTCGGTTATAGTCTGGTTTTACAAAAATGTTTTAAAACCTAGTTCACTATAACCAGTGGCTCTGATATCAAACTGTCACACCCCCAAAATACCACATGCGCTAACCCCGCTAGATGTGTGATGTACCAGGATCCAACCACCAATCACATTGAACTAACCATAAGATGTTTAACAAAATTCCCATTCATTAAATAAAACATGTTCCAAGTTAAATAGTGCCAGCGGAAGCAAATATTAAAACACTGTTCAAATGTTTCAAAAAACAAAGTATGTGAAATCAGTAAACAAGTCTTGTAAATCCAAGCGACACGACCCAAGACCACTCCAGCCATCCAGATAGCAAGTTCCTCATCCAAAGTACCTAACAACCTGCGAGCATGCAACAAGTGTATCAGACAACGCTGGTGAGTTCATAGTTTCACGAAAACGTTAGTTACCAAGTGTTTAATCCAGTTTGTTAACAAACCCGAAAGTAATGTTGATAATATCTTAATATTGAACAAGACGGCTCCAGATGTATGTTTAGCCCGTTCCCTAGTGCTCCTATCAAAGCACTGGGCATGACTGGGTCATTAGTTCACACCCGTCATCTCCGGTACAGGGTGAGGGTGCCAAACCTAAGTAGCGCTACCAACTAATACCCGTTACCTCTCCGATAACAAAAAGATGGGACTTAAGAGTGATAGGGTGAGAGTATTATCCAACATTCCAGTTTTACCCAAAAGACATATCCCTCCCTGGGATACCCACTGACTGTCCCAACCACCGGGACGCATGCTCAAGAGTAGTGAACTCACCTTTGATTTGCTCGGTATGTTAATTTACCCGTCCAAGTTGGTCAACCCAAACCTTACCGTGGTTACCAAACAATATCAGTTTCATAATCATTCAAGTCACAAAATTAGTACAATTTGCATTCATTATAAAGATCATTATATGACATATATCAACTACCCAATTCACACACGAGTACACATCCCATGTGACCACATAACACTTAACGGAGGAATGTCTTAATCACACAATGCACATCCGATTTCCCCTTAGATCGAATTATTATCATGCATTAGCTAATCATCACAAGCATTCAACAACCCATGCAACACGCTGAACACTATTACACTCAGTGTCCCTTTGGTGAAATACCCCGGCGACGAATAACCAATCTTTCGTCAGAGATGGGCATGGCGAAGTACCGAAGAGATTCGTCATGAGCCGTTTGACGAAAGATCCATCTTTCGTCGAATCATGTCTTTCGTCGAATCATGCCTTCCGTCGAATCACATATGCAGTTACAATTCACCAAACACACATACAGTCACAATTCATCAAACACATAATAGCAGTTAACACACTTTCGACATGAACAGCGGATCAACAACAACTACTAATGTTTATACTACCTAAAGCATGAACGAACATTAACTATTCAAGCGTAACAGTTTCCATTCCACACATATATAATTGTAATCAAACAATGATCATTAACACACACAAACCCTAACCCCAATCCTACAAGATTCATGTATTTCATAATCTGTTCATGACTATCATCACATCAACCCCTAAATAAACATTAACCCTTACTTTGCATAAAACCCTAAACATGAGTCAATCAACCCACATGAACAAAGATCACAGAAGGTCTACTCTAACCAAGATAACATTAGTAACCGTGGTATCAGGTATCTTGATAAACCAAGATGGAAAGCTTCGAGGTTAAACAATTATCGCCGCACAGAGGGAGGAAGGAACGAGAGAGTTTTAGGGTTTCTGTTTTACCTCTAAGCAGTTACAATGGTTATACATACTCTACACAGTTTGGGCTGCGAAACAGATTGGGCCGAAGCCCGTTCCCGACGAAACACCCACTTTCGTCGTAACAGGGTTGGCTAAATATCCCAATCTTTCGTCGAGAAGCACTTTAGGCAAAAAACTTATAAATAAGCCTTAAATGAATTATATTTAACACTAAACATTTTCGCAATCAAATATTACACATAAAGCACAAATCATTCAGATAAACTACATTTAATAGGATTGTGAAGTCAGTGAGTGAATGGGAAAGACCTTGAAATCTCGGATTGTCGCACCACACACATAGTTAAGTGTTGTAATCTCACACTCGCTGGTCAGATCTTCCCTATCGCCCTTATCCCCATCGTTCTTGGTAGCTTCGACGTCGTCATTGGGATGGGTTGGTTATCCCATCATCGAGCGGAAATACTCTGCAAGGAGAAGATTGTCCACATCCCTTGTTCTGGTTAAGAACCCCTCGTTATTCGTAGCGACAAGAGTGGTGCTGTCGTGGGCATCATCTCTTTCCTTAAGACCCAGAAGTGTTTGCGAAAGGGCCACACTGCTATTCTAGCTCTCGTTACTGACACCTCAATGAAAGAAAAGAAGATAGAAGATATCCCGATTGTACGCGACTTTCCTGAGGTATTTCCTGAGGAATTACCAGGACTTCCGCCACATCGTCAGGTCGAGCTTCAAATCGAGCTAGCTCCTGGAGCAGCGCCTATAGCTCAAGCACCTTATCGCTTAGCCCCATCAGAACTAGAAGAACTGTCCACACAACTACAAGAGCTCTTGGACAAGGTTTTCATTCGTCCTAGCTCTTCGCCCTGGGGAGCTCCAGTTTTGTTTGTAAAGAAGAAAGATGGCACCTTTCGAATATGTATTGACTATCACGAACTCAACAAGGTGACCGTGAAGAATCGTTATCCTCTCCCGCGTATCGATGACCTGTTCGACTAGCTGCAAGGGTCAAGCTTTTACTCTAAGATTGATCTGAGATTGTCACACCCCGACCGTGTAAAACAACGAAACCGCGGCGGAAACGTCGGGGAGTGCTGTGGCAGAATTATTGTTTCATAACACATGATAATTAAAGTTAAGTTTTACAAGCTTAAATTATTACATTGTCTTAGTTTAAACAAAACACATAACCTAAAAGATGATAACTTTCTTGATTTTAGATTGCTAAGGCCCAAGTCGCCCTAAGTGAAGCTTGCTCACATCAAACATTCGCTCCTGAAACATATGTGAAAGTAAATACGTCAGCATAAAAATGCCTGTGAGTAACATAGGTTTAGTGTTGAAGATTCATGACTTTAAAGGTTAAAAGAAATGTTTAACGAAAAGTAGTCATGAATCCTTTAAAAATGTCTTCTTTTATAAAATCATATGGAAATCAAATGATATAAAAGAATGATGTATGGTTAGGTAAATAACCAAATGAAAATAATATGTATAAAATATGTCAATGTCATGTATAACCAATGTCCAATGTCAAATGTCCAGTATAAACCATGTCTTGTATGGCGAATAAATAGTATTTACTCAAGCCAAATGCATAATGTCGTGTATAAACAAATGTCTTATGTAATCAAATGTCATGTACAAAACAAAGTCTTTGAATAAACCAAAGTTTAAAACAAAAGTTATGTTTTGAAAACCATTGCTTTTATTGATATGAACATTTATATGGTTTGTCTATAGTATACACTCAAGCCTTGAGACTGTCGGATAAACCCTTATCAAGATCAAGGTTTATCAAAAAAATGTATTCGGATTCTGTCATTCCCCTAACGAAATACCTAGAAAGCGGGAACGGGATTTGTCAAGTCCTATAGCGCTATTACATACTACCGAGCGGCGTGATCAATGTTAATGAATGTACTACTCTGTTAAACATACAAAATGTCTTTTTCAATGTAAGCATGTCATGAAAATGTCTTTGTAAAACCATGTAATAGGCATACTAAGTCAATATGCCAAGTAAAATGTTTTTGAAACCAAATGTTAGGTATACTAAGTCAATACACCATAAAAATGTCTATGAAATAATGTATTATATGTAATATGTAATAAAACATGTATAATGTGATGAAAACGAAAAGTAACGTTATGCACATATGCTTCACCCGAAAACATTTGAAAACGTAAAATAGGGGAACTATGTACTCACCTTTGGGTGCGTTTTTATATGTTAACACAATCCCTCAAAGTGTTTATTCATCCTAAATTAAATAAGAACGATTTAATAGTAAAAAACCCACATAAATACATAAGTTTCTCCGATAATTAGAATTTTCACATAACTTTGAGATTTTCTCGAAAAGTTATTATTTTTTATTATATTGGTGTATTTATATATATATGAGTTCATGTATATTTTAAAAACTTTGCGACTTGAACGATTTTATTGGTGACCCTCATCATGTTATAAGCAATATATCTATGATTTGCGCGTCGTAATATATATACTTATTGTGACATAAAATAAATATCATAATACACATAATCTTGTCAAGTATTAACATGTCATCATACACATATTATAAAACACATAACATATTGTAACACATAGAATTTACCCATGAACAACCCATTATAGTGTATGTTGAAAAACACGTATTTTAGCGATTCGGTAACGTTTTTGGGCGCCGGAAGTCACGTATGACTAACCAAACACAAAGTAAACTTAATATAAGTTAAAATACTTATTTTTATATTAAAAATATCAGTTTACTTAATGATCTAAAACAGTTTTATAAAAATTCTTCGAAAAGCCGATTTTTAACCGGTTTACCACATAATTTTGCATCAAACGTTACCCTAACCATCCCAAGTCCTAAAGACTTGATATTTTAACATAACCCATATTATTTACTGAAT
>JARYGA010025447.1:0-42350 GCA_030545235.1 Helianthus tuberosus | reverse complement strand
GGCCCCTCTTTTGAAGGTGACGTTACCCTCACCCCAGTAGTTTGAGTCAGCAGGGATACAATCCTAAAAGGGTGGATTATTGGAAGATAATGAATTAAGTTATTAATGCAGTATTGTGGTAGGCCCCGCTTTTGGCGGTGACGTTACCCTCGGCTAAGTAGTCTGAGTCAGCAGGGATACAGTCCTAAATAGCCGGGTTATAGTATTAATAGTAGTTAACTTATGAGGGGATCAAAGAGTTTGGACCCCCGCCATCCAATACCGTGAAGTATTGAAGGAGGTCCTACTAAATTTGACCCAGGTCCATTGCAGGACCTCTAAACGCTGAACAATGGCAAGACCTTTACCAAACCGTTCCCTTAACCCCCTACCAGGTAGCCAACATACCTCCATATAGACCGTGGAGATATGAATGGTGAAAATCCTTTATTTTATATAGACAGTAAAATAATGCCAAGACACCACGGACAAACGATAAGGAAAGATCACCTTCAACATAAGTAACTAGTTATTAAAGTCATTAATACAAAACCAAATAAAAGGTGCAAAAGAATAGAAATAAAAAGTATTATACTAGACACTTTGTCTTCACCAAGTGATGTAAGAGACTTAGGCAAACATGGCCTTGATTGTCAAGAACTCTTACGATCAATCTTGGATCCCGAGACGACTCACACACTCTATGATGGACAATGGATGATGGTGGTGGATGATGGTGTTGTGATGGTGGTGGGTGGTGGATGAAGTGTGAGAGAGGTGGTGTGCCAAGGGATGAGATGAAATGAATCCAAGCACTCCTATTTATAGGCTGAACACAGAGCTGGACACGGCCCCGTGTCTGTCTGACAATCTCTCTCCTCATTAATTGTAATTCGCAATTACAATAAATGCGCCTGCTGTACTTTCGACACGCCCCCGTGTCCGCTGAGCACGGCCCCGTGATGGGCAATAGAAGCTTCTATGGATTTGTCTTTTCTGCTACTTCTTGGGCACGCCCCCGTGCTGGCTGAGCACGGGGCGTGTTCAGCCTTCTGCTTTCTCCATTTTGCTTTGGAAGGTGCCGTTGAGGGGTCGGGCAGTCCACTAATATTCCTTTTCTTGTATTTATGTTGGATTTAGCTGTCTTTTTGCTTCTTTTGCGTTTTTGAGCTCATTTAATCCTGAAAATACAAAAGGAAGACAAAAACACTCTTTTTCCAATATTAGTACTTAAAAAGGGTTAGTTTTACGCCTCATTTGATGTAATTTATATGTTGCATTTTACACACATCAAATACCCCCACACTTGAACTTTTGCTTGTCCTCAAGCAAAACTCTTTAATATGTGGCTTACACTCCCAAATGGAATAGGTAGAAGAGAAGGTTTTGGGCTTGTCGTAGAGTGTCGGGATTTCCAAGATCTTTTTGGGTTTTATTTTTATTTATTTACACTCCTATTCGTAATGATTTATTTAAAACTTTTCATAAAAGAAATTACTTATTTGGGCATAACATGCCTTTTTAAAATTCTATTTATATACAAGTTCACATACCTCACGGGGAAATCACTCACACTCGGCCGAAGGTGTATTTTTAGTGAATCACTCGAGAGCGGCATGGAACTTATTCCTACCATAGGCTTGCCAAGAAATCAATCCTCCTCCTTTTTAACTTTTATACCTTTGTAGATATCAAGAGGACTTTGTGGGTTAAGGGTTAGGCTAGGGTTAAAGGTAGGTGGTTGGGTTAGTGGTTAGTAGAAAAAGGGCTAAAAGCGTAACAAGTGTCGGTTTTCGTATTTTTGCAACTTTTTATTTTGATGAAGCTTTTATTCAAACTAAGTTATTTTTGATTAACTTGTTTGTTTATTTTCTTTTTGCTTCATCATTTTTTTTTTACGAAGAACCGAACTTGTTACTAAAATAAAGTGTTAAAAATGAAAAAGGTTTTGGTGGGTAAAAGGGTTTTTGTTTGGGTGATGAAATGAAAAGGTTTAGGCTCAAAGGGGCTAACTAGGGGGATTTTTTTGGGTAGGTGGTAAAAGAAAAAGAAAAATAATGGTGTAGAAATAAAAAGGGTTAGTCCTAATGCCTCCATCATTTACTTACTCGGGTTTAAGTTGATAAGGACCGGGAATGTATTGTCATGGCAAGTTCTAGAGTCGTAAGAACCAAGCGGCTATTCACACAAGAAACGAAAAATGAGCATTTAGTCAATTGATATGTAATTGTATGCTCAATAAAGGCTCAAAACTCACTTTTGTGGGAATGGGTTTTTACGTGATCAAGTATATATAATCAAATTTTAAATAAGTTTGCTATGCCTTTTCATAATTTTCTTATGTTGGTTCTTTTTATCACTACGCTATCGGTTGTAAATTTGTAAAAATATAACCTTTTTGAGAACTTGAATTTTCCGAGTTAAACCTAGACAAGTAAAAAAAATGAAATTTTTGAAAAAAAATTTGGGGTGATTAGCGGTTCCAATAGAGTTTTGTGTAAGGCTTGTATTTTAGGACTTGCAAAGTTCAAGGTTTTAGCATCCCCCCACACTTAAATTACACATTGTCCTCAATGTGTCCCAAAAATAATTTTTTAGGTTGATTAGATGTGTAAAATAGTGTTTAAAAAGCAAAAAAAATTGTGTTACTGGGCACTGGACACGGCCCCGTGTTGAGTGGGCATGACCCCGTGTTCAGGTGCCAGTAACAAGAACTTACAGAAGGTGGACACGGCCCCGTGTCCACTGGACACGGCCACGTGTCTGATAAAATTCTGCAGAACAGAAGCCAAACAGCAGGTTTGGGAGGTGAGCACGGGGGCGTGTTGGCTGGACACGTCCCCGTGTGGACAGTCTGAAAGCCTGAAAAACAGGTTTCTTCCTCCGGTTTTTCCATCCTGGCCCTATAAGTGCTGAGGCTTAGCACCCCAAGCCTTGGTTTGTACCTGTTTCATCACTTAATACCACACCAAGCAACACAAACATCCTACATTACCACAGTTAATTGTCCCAAGCATAAAGAAAAATAAAACGGAAAATAAAAGTGTTTAAGGAAAGTAAATTATTCAACTTCTGGCACGCAGGCCACCAATCGTTCGATAGATAAAGGGACTTAAACCTGTGGGCTCGCCATCAACCCGCTCCTGCTCCTCCAAACCCTCTACTCCATATCTTCATCGCTACCATCACCTCCATCCCCATGCCCCGCCATGTACTCCCGGATGCTGCTGATATCGTCTTGTATATCGTTGATGTTGCGTTCAATAGCTCCGACCCGGTTGTATGTGTTGTTGGCGAGGTTGTAGGCGTTCCTGGTACACATGAGGTTTTCCTGCATAAGATCATGTAAGCTTTGAAAATTAGGGAAACCGCCTCCTTGTGAGGAGGATTGACCCAGATCACCATGGGGTGGGTACTGGTGGTGTGGAGGTGGTGCGTGAAGAACTAGGGCCTCCTGTGGGTTCCATGCATAGCCTTGCGTTCTTTGGAAACTCACTGTTCCGTCTTCCGCCTCATAAAGCAAGTTCATGGCTCGGCAAATGTGGTAGTCAACTCGTCCCGATCATGGGCTTCTTTCAAAGGCTCTTGGAATTTGTGTGTAATGCTTAAAAAGACGGTACACCCATCCTCCGTAGAAGATAGGCGTTGGAGCTCGAGCAAGGCGGTTGAGATGCATGTTTCTTAACAGGAGATACGGAACATCGAGAGGCTTTTGGTTGTGGATACAGTGGAGGACAACCAAATCTTTCAACCCTACAACACCGCTACTGTCGTGACGTTGGTTTAGAGAGTAGGTGAGGATCCTGTGAATGTAGCGATAGAGCGGATCCCTTAGCTTCGTACTCTTGGTGCTACGAGGGTCGTAGATTCCTTCACCAATTTGAGCCCATGCGGCTTGTCTTTCATTTCCCTCCAAGTCTCGTAATCCTCCGGTATTTTCTTCGTTTCCCGATTCCTCCTCTTGGTATAGTCCTATCACGGCTCCAAACTGTGCCATGGAGATCAAGTACATTGTCCCTCCACACCGAAATACAACCCCTTCACTGTCGAATGGGTCACACCTTGAATTGAAGTTGAAGGTACTGTAGAACTCCATGGTGCATTGATGCACCGACCGAAGCCTAGTGTTTAATGCAACAGCTAGTGGTCCCGTAACGATGTTGTTGAATCGGTTCAGCTGGTTTACCAAGGTTAACAGATCCGTGCAAGCTCTCCTGGGGTACTCTTCGGGTCTTGTTTGAAGAACCTCATACCTTGCCCTTGCATCAAGCTCACTTGCATTGAACCTTGTGAACTTTGCCATCTGAAAGAATACACCAAAAATTAGCACGAAACAGAAATGTTTTCGGACAAAACTGCAAACAGCGGGCTGGACACGACCCCGTGTCCAGCGGACACGGCCCCGTGTCCAGACGTCTGTAACTCAAAAACTTCATTTTTCGACCCGGTTTCGAAAACTTGAAAATTTTTGGTCCAATAGGTGCGGTTTCCCCCGAAAATGAAACCCTAAACACCGTTTTTCCCAAAATAACCCGTTTACCTTATCAATTTTATCTTTTTTGGTTCAAGAACAAGGGTTTGGGGTTTTTGTAAGAAATCGGGTGAATCTATGGACAATCTAAGTGTATTTACTTCCCTTAACACTAATCTAACTAAATGCAAACAGATTTAGGCAAAAATTTTAGGTTCGATCCGGATGAACATCAAGAACCCTAGATTTTCCCCAAATTTGTGGTGTTTTAACTACATGCAAGTAACTAATCTAACTACTAAGAGTGATAGAATCATACCTTGACGTTGTTAGATCGGTAAGAGACGTCGAAATTTCGCGAAAAATCGCCTGGAACCAGAGCGTTTGTGGGGAAACGGGGCGTGTGGAATGAAGAAACTGTTTTGAAAAAGGGGTTTTATCCCGTCTGCAGTGCGAACACGGCCCCGTGTCCAGCGGACACGGCCCCGTGTCCAGCGGACACGGCCCCGTGTCCAGCGGACACGGCCTCGTGTCGAGCAGTTTTTTTTTTTTTTTTTTGTGCGCGTGTGAGTGCCCCTTTTTCCCATAAGCTATGGTTTAGAAAACTTACCGCTTCATTTTGTCGTCTCAATCGTTCGTAACTTACCAGGCATGATGTTTTTATTCTTCCACGGTTTGAAGCGAGATCTCTTCTTCCTCATCCTCAATAAATCCTTGATAGAGTTTCAGCCGTTGGCCATTGACTTTAAATGGTGGCCCATTTCGAGGTTTAATTTCTACTGCACCGTGTGGAAAAATATGGGTGACGGAAAAAGGTCCTGACCACCTAGACTTTAATTTACCAGGAAACAATCGAAGTCGTGAATTAAACAAAAGAACTAAATCTCCTATCCGAAATTCATTAGGTTTAATATGTTTGTCATGCAAATTTTTCATTCTTTCCTTATAAATTTCGGAGTTTGAGTATGCATAATTCCTAAGCTCGTCTAATTCATTTATTTGACAAAAACGGTTTTTACCAGCAAATTCTAGATCTAAGTTTACATTTTTGATTGCCCAGTAGGCTTTGTGTGCAATTTCTACTGGCAAATGACAACTTTTTCCATAGACTAGCTTATATGGGGTTGTACCTATTGTTGTTTTATAAGCAGTTCGAAAAGCCCATAAAGCATCATCTAATTTATCAGCCCATTCCTTTCTATTTAACCCTACGGTTTTTTCGAGTATTCGTTTTAACCCTCTATTAGTCACTTCGGCTTGTCCGTTTGTTTGAGGGTGATATGCTGTCGAAACCCGGTGATAGACCCCATATCTTGTTAAAAAAATTTCAAGTTGATGGTTGCAAAAATGGGTACCTCTATCACTTATTAAAGCTTTAGGTGTGCCAAAACGAGAGAATAATTTTTTCAGAAATCTTACCACTACTCTTCCATCATTTGTTGGAAGTGCCTCGGCCTCGGCCCATTTAGACAAGTAATCTACTGCCACAAGTATGTATTTGTTTCCTTTTGATGGTGGGAAAGGTCCCATAAAGTCGAGTCCCCATACATCAAAAATTTCACAAACAAGAATGCCATTTTGTGGCATTTCGTTTTTGGAAGAAATATTACCTGTTCTTTGGCAAGCATCACATGTCTTTACAAGATTTTGAGCATCTTTGTAAATGGTTGGCCAATAAAATCCTGAATCGAATACCTTTCGTGCGGTACTGGCAGCACCATGATGTCCTCCGTATGGACCTTCATGACAATGGCGGAGAATTCTTCGTGCTTCACCACCATGTACGCATCGTCTGACGAGTTGGTCGGCACACATTTTGAAAAGATATGGATCTTCCCAAAAGTAGTGTTTCACATTGGCAAAGAATTTTTTTCTTTGATGATGTGGCCATCCTTTTGCGACTATACCGCTAGCTAGGTAGTTAGCAAAGTCGGCGTACCATGGTTCTTCTTTATATTCCACCATTTCCAGGGACTAAGTTGGAAATTTTTCGTTGATTTGCTCATCCCTGGTTGCCTCCAAAGTTGGGTCTTCTAAGCGTGAAAGATGATCTGCTGCGGTATTTTCTGCTCCTCTTTTGTCCTTGATTTCAATGTCAAATTCTTGGAGGAGTAGAATCCACCTAATCAAACGTGGTTTTGCGTCTTGCTTCTTAAAGAGATATCGAATGGCTGCATGGTCTGTATAGACTATAGTTTTAGAAAGAATAAGATAAGAACGAAATTTATCAAAAGCAAATACCACAGCTAGTAATTCTTTTTCAGTTGTTGTGTAATTTTCTTGTGCATCGTTAAGTGTTTTACTAGCATAATATATTGGGTGGAAATGCTTTTCTTTCCTCTGTCCCAAGACAGCTCCAACTGCAAAGTCACTAGCATCACACATGATTTCGAAAGGAAATTTCCAATCAGGTGCTATCATGATAGGTGCATTGACTAGCATTTCCTTTAGGGTTAGAAATGCTTGATTGCAATCCTTGTCAAAGATTAAAGGAGCATCTTTTTCACGTAATTTTGTTAGAGGCCTTGAGATCTTTGAAAAGTCTTTGATAAACCGCCTATAAAATCCGGCATGCCCTAGGAAACTTCTAATAGCTCTTACGGAGGATGGAGGTGGTAATCTAGAAATGGTATCTATTTTGGCTCGATCCACCTCCATTCCCTCGCTTGAGATTTTGTGACCGAGTACTATTCCCTCCGTTACCATGAAATGGCATTTTTCCCAATTAAGGGCGAGGTTAGTTTCCTCACATCGGGATAGCATTCGTTCAAGGTTATCGAGGCATTGGTCGTATGAATCCCCAAAGATAGAAAAGTCATCCATGAAGACTTCCATTGTCTTTTCTATCATGTCATGGAAAATGGCTACCATGCAACGTTGGAATGTTGCGGGGGCATTACATAGACCAAACGGCATGCGTCGATAAGCAAAAGTTCCATAGGGACATGTGAAAGTTGTCTTTTCTTGGTCTTCGGGTGCTATCGGGATTTGAAAGTAACCTGAAAAACCATCCAAGAAACAGTAAAATTTATGACCAGATAATCTTTCTAACATTTGATCAATGAAGGGTAAAGGAAAATGATCCTTTCTTGTTGTTTCATTTAATCGTCTATAATCTATACAAACTCTCCATCCTGTGACGGTTCTCGTTGGTATTAGTTCATTCTTTTCGTTAGTAATTACCGTCATACCTCCTTTCTTTGGAACTACTTGGACGGGACTTACCCAAGGACTATCGGAAATAGGATAGATAAGTCCGGCGTCAAGTAATTTGATGACTTCGTTTTTAACCACTTCTTGAACATTTGGATTTACTCGACGTTGTGGTTGTATGACAGATTTGTAGTCATCATTCATCAAAATTTTGTGTGTGCACATAGAAGGACTAATTCCTTTTATGTCAACAAGTTTCCAAGCTATTGCATTTTTGTGTTTTTTCAAAAGATTAATTAGTTTTTCTTTTTCTAAGTTATCTAATTTAGACGAAATAATTACAGGTAACTTACCATCTTTGTCTAGAAAAGCATATTCCAAACCTTTTGGAAGTTCTTTGAGCTCAAGTGGTGGGTCTTTAGGAGACTCCTTATTTGGTTGCTCGTTTCGATCAAGAACCTTAAAATTTTGTTCTATGGCGACCTCTTCTTCAACAAAGTGGTCAATCTCTTCACTTGTATCGGGTGGTTCATCTTCATCTTCAATTAGGGGGTCATTATTGCCGAATGGATATTTCATTGATCGTTCGAGATCGACACTTCTTTTAAATGCCCCTAATTGAAGAGGTAAATTGTTGAACTTCCGGTTTTTCAAAGCTTCGTGAGTTTTTACAAATGGTCGTCCCAACACTAGAGGAGTGTCATCGAGGATGACAAAGTCGGTTGGGATTACCATTTGATTTGTTTGAACCAAAACATCTTCAACTATACCGATTGATTTTATTACTTTCCGATTGGATAGAAAAATGGGTATTTGAAGTGGAGAAAAATCACTAATACTTAATTTTTCAAAAATGTAGTTAGGCATTATGTTAACACAAAGATCTTTATCGATTGTGACATTACTAATAAACGAATTTTGAAAGAAACATGGAACCGGTGTAATGTTAATTTCAAATGGGTCTTCTTTTATTAGCGAAGTTTGATCATTAGTTAACTTAACACTTACCGTTTCGTCAATTTTAGTGTTAGTGTTTAACTCTTTTAAAAACTTAGCATGAGTGGGTACTAAACAATGATTTTCGAAAGAAGGTGTCAAGAGATTAATTTTTTCAAAATTAGACTCTTCTTGGATTTTAACGTTATCGGACTCACCTTTTTCGTTGTTTAACTCATGTGTCGGTTTTTCACTTATTTGTTCTTCCATTTTTACATTTTCATTTATCTCTTCCTTTTTTAATTCTTCTCTTGCGCGGGTCTCCTCTTCCCTTGCGCGAGCTTCTTTTATACATCGATCGATAACTCTAATGTGTTCTAATATCCTATCGGTCACTTCGGTTATAGAAAAAGAATCATTATTTTCTAAGCTTGAATCCGGTTGTTCGACCCTTTGTTCCTCATAATACCCATATGAAGTTGATGGTTCACACCATTGTTCTTCATTGTAAGCATATGATGGATAAGGTTCGTAATGTTCTTCATAATACTCATATGAGGTGGGTTGTTCATGCCAAGGTTCCTCATAATAAGCATATGAAGGTGGTGGCTCCTACCTTGGTTCCTCAAAGTATGAGTAAGAGGGCTCATACCTTGGTTCATCAAAATATGAGTATGAGGGAGGAGGTTCATACCTTTGGTCTTCATAGGATGTGTATGAAGTTGATGGCTCGTACCTGGGCTCCTCATAGTAAGCGTATGAATTGGATGGTTGATACGAGTGATTATTTTGAATTGAACGTGCATTACGACAATTAGTGCAATAATTACCCCTATAATCATCCTCATCACAGGTGTAGTTGTAACCTCCTGAGTATTGATCCATAAGAATCACTCAGCAGACCACAACTGAGTCTCGGGACCAGAAAACGAAAACAAAGATTGAAACAGAAGGCTGGACACGGCCCCGTGTCTAGTGAACACGGCCCCGTCTACAGGATCTGTATCTGGGCGTTTTAATTAAAGTTACTGGTCACGTTGAGCACGGGGGCGTGTTCAGTGAGCACGGCCCCGTGTTCAGACTCTGTATCTGGATATCCAACTAAAAATATGCAGCACGGGGGCGTGTTCAGTGAGCATGGCCCCGTGTTCAGGCTACAGTAAATGCAAACTAAACTAAAATGCAGAAAAATGTGCGCGCGTTTTGAAAAGGTTTTGAAAAACTGGTTAGGCCGTCGATTTTAAGCTTTCTTAAAATCCTTGTGTCCCCGGCAACGGCGCCAAAAACTTGATGCGTGCGAAGTGTTATATATATTAGGTGTATATTTTAAGCCCTTTTTAACACTTATTTTAGCCAAGTTTTAAATTTATAAAACACGATATTTCACTAACACTAAACACACATATGGGCAAGTGCACCCATCGTTGAGTGTAGCATAGCGTTGGTAAGATACCGAGGTCGTCCAAGGACACAAGAGCTTTTAGTACCGGTTTATCCTCAACGTCTAACCAAAATAAAAGTTTAGAAAAATGTTTTAAACTAAGAAAATTAAAAGCTAACTAAAAATGCTGAAAATAAAAATAAAAGAAAAAACAGATAGACAAGATGAATCACTTGGTTCCGACTCGTATCTAGTATAACCTTTGATTATTTCCGCACTTTTGCACATAATTAAGAGATTATCTTAGTTATTGTAGTAGGCCCCTCTTTTGAAGGTGACGTTACCCTCACCCCAGTAGTTTGAGTCAGCAGGGATACAATCCTAAAAGGGTGGATTATTGGAAGATAATGAATTAAGTTATTAATGCGGTATTGTGGTAGGCCCCGCTTTTGGCGGTGACGTTACCCTCGGCTAAGTAGTCTGAGTCAGCAGGGATACAGTCCTAAATAGCCGGGTTATAGTATTAATAGTAGTTAACTTATGAGGGGATCAAAGAGTTTGGACCCCCGCCATCCAATACCGTGAAGTATTGAATGAGGTCCTACTAAATTTGACCCAGGTCCATTGCAGGACCTCTAAACGCTGAACAATGGCAAGACCTTTACCAAACCGTTCCCTTAACCCCCTACCAGGTAGCCAACATACCTCCATATAGACCGTGGAGATATGAATGGTGAAAATCCTTTATTTTATATAGACAGTAAAATAATGCCAAGACACCACGGACAAACGATAAGGAAATATCACCTTCAACATAAGTAACTAGTTATTAAAGTCATTAATACAAAACCAAATAAAAAGTGCAAAAGATTAGAAATAAAAAGTATTATACTAGACACTTTGTCTTCACCAAGTGATGTAAGAGACTTAGGCAAACATGGCCTTGATTGTCAAGAACTCTTACGATCAATCTTGGATCCCGAGACGACTCACATACTCTATGATGGACAATGGATGATGGTGGTGGATGATGGTGTTGTGATGGTGGTGGGTGGTGGATGAAGTGTGAGAGAGGTGGTGTGCCAAGGGATGAGATGAAATGAATCCAAGCACTCCTATTTATAGGCTGAACAGAGAGCTGGACACGGCCCCGTGTCCGCTGGACACGGCCCCGTGTCCGCTGGACACGGCCCCGTGTCTGTCTGACAATCTCTCTCCTCATTAATTGTAATTCGCAATTACAATAAATGCGCCTGCTGTACTTTCGACACGCCCCCGTGTCCGCTGAGCACGGCCCCGTGATGGGCAATAGAAGCTTCTATGGATTTGTCTTTTCTGCTGCTTCTTGGGCATGCCCCCGTGCTGGCTGAGCACGGGGCGTGTTCAGCCTTCTGCTTTCTCCATTTTGCTTTGGAAGGTGCCGTTGAGGGGTCGGGCAGTCCACTAATATTCCTTTTCTTGTATTTATGTTGGATTTAGCTGTCTTTTTGCTTCTTTTGCGTTTTTGAGCTCATTTAATCCTGAAAATACAAAAGGAAGACAAAAACACTCTTTTTCCAATATTAGTACTTAAAAAGGGTTAGTTTTACGCCTCATTTGATGTAATTTATATTGTCACACCCCGAAATATCAGAGCATTGGCGTGACTGGACTGGTATCTTCATTGCACAGCGGAAGTAAAATAAGCTAAGTCTTTTAGAAATTGAACGCCCACTAAGAACTCGACTCTTCATGGTTCTCCTATTCCAACCGTGCCTTGTCTTAGATATAACCTGAGAAAGAAACATGCGAAAAATCAACATAAAGTTGAGCGAGTTCATAGTTTGTTTGTAAAAGATTTGAAATAAATCTTTTGAATAACCGGTTTTTGAAGTATTGTTGAGAAAACGAATTTAAAATCATTTTCGTATCATGTTATACAGAAACTTTGTATGAAAACATGGTATGTATCTTGTATAATTCGAGTATTTCTGTATGTATCATGTATTCTTGTTTAAATCACGTATTCTTGTATGTATCATGTTTTCTTGTATAAATCAAGTATTCTCGTGAGATAACGTATTCTTGTAAAATAAAGTATTCTTGTGTAAATAAAGTATTCTTGTGGTATGAACCGAATAAAGTATTCTTGTGTACGAACTTCGTACAAATAAAGTATTCTTGTGTAGTTAATGGGTTGCAAGGCCATTAACATGTGACACGACATAGGAAGTCACCAAACCATAGGCATTTTTCTAGTTGTCGATTCACGACGGAGACACAAAAACACTCCTCGGTACTAGTGGTCACCAAGAGTGGGGCTGCCCGAGTACCCGTTAGATCTAACCTTTTGTTCTGCGGTCTGAGTATGTACACGATTAATGGTGCTTATGGTACCCTATTCGTGACACTATTTCTCGTTTATGATACCAAGTACCAATTCTCGTTTATTACATCAAGTATCAATTCTCGTTTATTATATCAAGTATCAATTCTCGTTTATTATAGCCAGTATCAATTCTCGTGTGTTTGTATACTCTTGTATTTGTATTTTCTCGTAGTTTAGAAAACTAGAATTTGTGTGTATGCATATTTCGAAAAATACGCTTGTTTGAAAAACCGGTATAAAACATAAGCTTTTCGTAAACCATTTGTGTCTGTTAAAACTTGCTTGTAAAATGGTTTACGAATATGTAACTCTTGTATGCTTTGCAAAAAGTGCATGTCTTTCCACCCCGAAAACATTTAGAAAAATGTAAAACCGTAAAAGGTGGGGTTATGAACTCACCTGAATATTCCTGTGCAAAGCTAGCTATATACGACTTTGTGATGTCGTTTCCAAGACTTGACTTGCTAGCGTGCGTTCTACAATATTCCTAACACGGAATATCTAATAAGTTTCGAATAATGTGGTAACTAACTACGTGTAATCGAGCTCTACCGAATCGTTAGTCGAACGATTTGACGGTAAATAGTTAACTTAATGAAAATGACTAAGTTAAACTGCCGCGAGAAGTCGTTTGAGTATGTAGGAATATTCGTATGAAAGTATTATATAATAAACTCGTATTATATATATTGCGTCTTGTATATTTTTGCCAAAATATATGTATATGCCGTTTCGGCGTTCGTAATAAATATAAAACATTATATTTATTTTGCGATAGTATCATCGAGTAGTTCGAAGTTTGAAATAAATATAAAACTATATTTATTTTTAAAAACAAATCCTCATTGTACGATTTTTTTTGAAATAAATAGATAAGTTATATCTATTTTATAAAAGGATCGTTGTTTTTGTTTGACGTTTGAAATAAATATATAAAATATATTTATTTTATAAAGAATTGCCGTTTTCGTATGTTTGTAAAGTGTCGTCGAAAATAATCGTATATTTGTATCTGTTTTTCGAAAAGATTATTTGTACCCGATGGTTTTTGGTTTAAAATAAAACACGTTATTTTTCTACGGATTTTCTCGAAAAACGGGCAGAGTTTCCTCTGTTTTTGGATGACCCTGACAACTAAGTGTCGTTATTTTTATCAAGATTCAACAACAATCAAACAATATATCAAATTCGCCAATATTTCATAAAAACGTAAACGATAATCATGTCGGTTCGAGCTTGTTTCACACGTAATATAAAAAAAATAACAAGTATTAAACGCGTGATTAATTTTACCGAGTCTTCAAGCCGAAACGTTGAGCCGCTTAACTGAGTTGACCGAGTTAACTCGGTTGACCGAGTTGACCCGTACCACATCCGAAGTTGGCCAATCTGACCAAACGGAACCCGCTCTGAGCTGAACCCGAACCACACCAGGTCTGACCCGAGTTGACTGAGTTGACTCGGTTTGACCGAGTCAAACCGAGTTGAACCAACCTTGACCGGAACACCAAACTGAGTCGCGAGCACGAACCAAAGTCGTTGTCTGCTGTTAACCGGGTTTAACCCGAAACTGAAATTTGACCCATGACTGAACCAAATCTTCTCGGAACATAATCTGAATCCGCAACTTGAATGGAAACACTCGAACTCAAAACTAAACCCGAACCAAAACATCATCTTCAGCAAATCTTCAGAGAAAGAAACAAAATGAAAATAATCGGAGAGGGGTCTTACTGTGATGTCGGTCAGAGGTAAGGACCGCCGCCGGAGCCACCGTCATTGGCGCCATCGCTGTGAAACCCGACGGACCGAACAAGAACCGCCGGACTTGGTTGTCGCCTACCGGATAAATGCATCGACCGGCGGTCCGAGACTCCGACCGCCGGTTCTCTATCTCTCTCGGTCTCTTTCTCTCTCTCTCTTCGTTTCTCCGAGCTCATCGCCGTCGTAAGCCACCACCATCCGGTGGTGGCTGGCCGTCAATCGTCGTGCAACCGAGGGGGGGGTATTGTGCTGTTCGTTTGGTGTGTGTGTGTCGTCGGGTCACCGGCCAGAACCGACTGTTCTCCGGTGACCGGTGAAGAGAGGGAGAAGCAGAGGGGGCCATGTCTGTGTTTTAGAAGATGGAGTGTGATATGTATTTGCAGTATATAGATCGAGAGGGAGAGTCACATATAATGTCTGTGGCTTCAACTTTGAATGGGTATAAGGTTTCTAGAGAGAGAGCAGAGTGTTTTCGTGTGTGTAGAGAGATGAGAGTAATTTGTGGGTTTGTTGTGTGGGTATGCAGACAAATGAGGGGTCTCTTTAAATAGAGATTTGAGGATTAATGTTCTTTTGTGTATTTATAATACCTTCAGGTCAAATGCTATTTCCATTAGAAGAAGATCTCTATTAATTGTTTAGATCTTTTGCTTAGATCTTGTAGAGATTTTACATGATTTTATAAGATCTTGTAAGGTAAAGATCTATTACATTATGTGTAGGTTTAGGCTTGTGGGTTTTGGGCTTGGGCCCAGGGCCTACAAGCCCATCTCATGTGTAAGTGGCCCGTAATTCCTACGAGACTCGTTTTCGCAACCCAAACTCTATAAGCATAAAAATATTCGTGTGACATCCATTTTTGTCGGCGTCGTCAGTTTCTCGTACGGTTTCAATCCGTTGTCGCGTAATATTCAGCAGATTTTCTGTAAATCACCATATGCGCACTGTATAGCTGAACAAACGTTCCTGGGCACTCCAAGGGCCTAATTAAGTTAATTAGGGTCGTAAACACTATTTATTATCGCGTTAATCACTTGTTAATCACGTAATTAAGGGCGTAAATTACCGGTTGTCACATATATGTTGCATTTTACACACATCATTCATACAACGGGCCAATTCCAATATTGACTGTAAGTTTGTTTTTATAATAAATGATTGTATATTTGTATATGTTTGTGAATGAAATCGGTTGTTTTGGATGATTAGTATGTCGTTTAATGTGTGCAGATGTTATATGTGGATATGACGGTATGTGGAGAATTGAATAAAGAAAGAACGAATTGTCCATTACAGTTTTGGACAAAAGATATGCTGAGTAGGAGGGAAAAATATGAGATTGCGAATGGCGGGTTTGGAAGGGCAATATTGAGGGACAACTTTAAACAAGATGAATACAAAAATGACGAAATGGATGTTGAAATGGAAGATACAAAGAAGGATATGAATGAAGTTATATGGAATGAAGGAAGCCCGTTTGAGGTATGTAAATATTGTGTGATGAAAAATGTATATTTTCCATATATACTATGCTAAATTGTTATATGATGCATTTGTTTGATGTAATGTAGAAATACAATGATAAGAAAGGAGATGTTAAAAAGAAAGGTGATATTGATGCAAAGGTGTCGGGGAAAAAAAAGGTATTTATGCATATAATGTTTGAAATGGTATCTATGCATATATGCATATGCATATGATGGTATAAACAAATGTGTATATTAAGTTAAGTATGAATATAAACGTATGAATATTAGTTTGTATTGGTATAAACAGAGGAGAATAATAGGTATGTAATTAGTATGCATATATGCATATGAGTATATGAAATGTAAATGCATAAATGAATAAATACGGTTAAATTAATAAAATATTTGAATGTATTGGGAATGTATATGTAGTAAATGAATATAAAAATGTGTAAAAAAATATGTTATTAGTATTATTATTATTAGTATTATTATTATTTTATTAAATATAATAAGGTGAGTGTAAAATCACATATGCATATGCGCATAATCGGTTGATTTTGTGTATGTGCATATGCATATGAGGGTATAAAATGTATATGCATATGTGCATAAACAAATTTATAGTATATGCATATATGCATATAATGATGTGTAATTCATAGGAAGATGTTAATAGTGTAATAATGGTAATATTGTATAATATATGTAATAAATTTGTTATTGGAATACTAAAAAAGGAATGAAAATAATAAATGCAGACACATATGGATGATATAGAAGATACGGTAATCGCATTGAAGCATCAAATGAATGACATAAAGGAAGAGTTGGAAAGACAGTTTTTGCTTAATCCAGACGATGAACAACTGTTGAAGGTGATTGGGATGTTTAATGAGTCTTTCAAGGAAGGTGTAAAGATGGAAAAGGTTAAACAGAACATGGATGAAATTGTAGATGATGTTATTAGTATGTTGAAGAAAAACGTAATGACGGATGATACAAAGGAATGGGAGGAATGTGGGAAGAAAAATGATGAAAGCGAGGGTACTAATGATGTACAGACAGATGATAAATCGGTAGCAAAAAAAAGGTGGCGAATAAGTATCGTAAGAAAGGGGAGAAGGTAATTGATAAGTCAATGCCATCATTTTTATTATTGACCCCAAGTTCGCAAGAAACAGATGATGATGAGTGCGAGGAGGTAGTACCGATGAATAAACCGTTGGACGAGACAGAAAAATTGTTATGGAATTTTGTGATGGTCATTGGGATGGAAAAAAAAGGTAATTATTGTTTGTTGTGCGTGTGTGTGTATAGTTATAAATAAATATGTATATGAATTCATATATGTATATATTTAGGTAGAGTGTTGTAGATTTCATTTGTATTGATTTGTAAAAAAAACAAAAAAATATAATGTAGGATGGAGAGAAAGAAGAAGGATGACGAAGATGGGAAAGGCGTACATGACGAAGATGGGAAAGGCGAAGTTGACATAGAAAAGAAAATGGAAAAATCCGGATTAAGCTTTATGTAAGTTGTATATATATATAATTATGTATGTAATTTATATGCATGTATGTTTGTTACGAATATGCGTAATGCATATAAAGTGTATAGAGTTGTAAAAAACATTGTTAAAACAATTTAATTATTATTGGATAATTGAAAAAATATATGTGTATGCAGGTTGAAGATGTTTGAAACAAAACATGGATTGTATGCTTTGGGGCATACAATGAACACGCTAGATTTCGGGAAGGAGATATCAACGAATCTGATAGATTGTTGG
The DNA here is from genome assembly GCA_030545235.1 of Helianthus tuberosus. NCBI lineage: Eukaryota > Viridiplantae > Streptophyta > Magnoliopsida > Asterales > Asteraceae > Helianthus > Helianthus tuberosus. The sequence continues at coordinate 25,034 of JARYGA010025447.1, read as the reverse complement.
GCAGCAATGTTAAATGATAAGGAGAAAAGGATGGTGGTTAGCGGGAAAAGACGGTTGTTTTGTTATACATCAAACTTCGTAAGTGGATAGTATGTTTATATATTAATATAAATACATATGTATAATATGCAAATGTAAACATGTGTTGGATAATAAGTTAATATGTGAATATGCATATATGCATATATAGGATAATGTAATATGTCAAGTTAACAGATAGTATGCATATATGCATATAAAGAAAATTATGTTATGCATATGAATTAAATTATAATATGCATATAGGATTATTAATAACAAAGTGATTGGATATGTATATATGTATACAGAATAAAATTTAATATATATATATATATATACTATTATAAAAAGGAGAAGTTATGTACAAGATAGTAATTTTATTTGCGTACAAGTTTTGAAGCATTATGTACAATAGAGAGAAGCCATTTTAAAGGGACTAAAGTTGCAACTTTTCCAAAATTTTAAGACACCATAGGGGTGTTTTAGGGATTTGATCATGGAATAACCGTCCATTAACTTCTCATTCTTAGACAATTGAATCGTTTCTTATATTGAATATATATAACCCTAATACCCGATCACATTTTCCTCTCATCTCTTCACATCACTTGCCTCTACATCTGCTTCACTTAGTCCCCCTGTTAGGTATTTCCTACACCCTAATCGATTCATATTATCATTATCATTATGATGTTATAAAGGAGGTGACATGTGAGAGTAGGGGAGAATCCACAACGTTTCCGTCACCGTCATCGCCACCCTCACTACTACCATCTGACGCGATGGCTGTTGTTTGACGATTGATTGAAGATGAACGGAGGCGAGATTATTCAACACCGCCGGCGACGGTGGGTTCCTAGCCAGGCTCAGACTATGTCGATGCCAATGGTTATCGCGATTAGGGTACGAGTTTTGTGGATTACTTGGATCAAATCATCTATCGGTTTTTAGACCTATTGTGAATTCAGTTGATTTCACGGAAGTACAGGTAAATGTAAATTTATCTTTTGTGGTATTTAGATTCCATTTATTGCATATCAATATCTTATGTGCAATAATCTCAATTACATTTGATGCTTTTTGATTGAATCTAAGAGTACCCATTTGTTAGTTGCTTTCTCAATTACAAGCAATCCACCTGATTTTATGGTAAATAATGGTTGTTAAAATTGGTGAATATGGTTTTTTTTAATTGTTTTTTTTTTTGTTTTTTGTATATGGTTGTGATGATATCGGTGTGTTATGTTTCTTTTTAGTTTTGTTTGATATAATTGGTGAATATGGAATTTTGTGTTGGTTTTTGATTGTACAGAAGGGAAATGGAGAGTGGGAAGCTGTTAATTAGTGGGATTTCATGCAACACCAATAAAGAACGTTTGAATGAGCATTTTCAAACATTTGATGAAGTGATTGAAGACGATTTTCAATCGTTCACTCATGCACGCGTAAGTTTCAAAGTGATAAGGGTGAACGGGGTGCTCCCCATGTGGGGAGTATTCCCCACTTAGCCACAACCAATCAGGTTATTCCATGTCAACTCCCCTCTTAAGTCCCCATTTTGCACTCAAACGTTGGCATCACTCCACTCACACAATTATTTTTTTATAAAAAAAGAAGAAAAAAATATGATTGGTGGAAAAAGGGTGGACCCACATTAGCAACCAATCACCCCCTCTCTCTCTCTCTCTCTCTCTCTCCTCTCTCTTAATCGGTGAGCACACACCGAGCTAAACACAAACCGCGCGGTAAAATTTTGTTGGTGGCGGTGTACCCGCACGACAAAGGCACTCCCCGCATGGGGTCACCGAAGGTGCCCCGTGCACCCTAATTACAAGGTAGTTTTGCAATATGATATAATAAAACTGAAATTAAGCCACCTGGCAGCATTCCTATTTGCAGGGGCCATCAAATGTGAGTGTGAACCAGATGTATCTGTCAGGAGGTGTGTTTAACCGACCTCAAGAGGCACGAATGCTCCCAATGGCAGGATTAGGTTCTTTTCAGGTAAGATATGTCTCTTTATTGCAATGCTCATTATTCTGCTTCATGGTTTTACATTATTTTGTATTTATGGTTCTTATAAGTAGGAAAATTGACATGGAATTTTAATTTCTTTCTGCAGCCTAGGAATCCAAGTGGTCTGGGAACAGTGTCAATTTTTCTCTCCATTAATGTTGTTGTGCTTTCATTTTACTTTCACTTATTTTTCTTTACTTTTACGGGCCTAATTTATTATTTCCTTTTTTTTAAATGTTTGTAGAATCGTAGGTGGCTGGAAAGATAGAATTGATGTGGAGGACATAGATCTTGGAGTTCGGGCTAGCATCAAGGTGTGGAAATCTGTCTTTGTTGGGGACTTAGAGGTGAGTTATGATATCAAATATTAAATTTTATTTAGTTCCTACTTTATATGTGAAATCATTTAGTGTGCCCATTTGTTTCAAACTATGTAATTGTTTATCTTGCGGGAGTTCATTTTACAGAGCATTAGGGCTCATGGTTTAGAGGTCATTCATACTTGTTAGGGTTGTGGGTTGATTGGGAAGCAAGGATTTAGAGGTTCATTCAGAGAGCTGGATATATCTGCTAAGGTACCGAATACTATTCTATTACACTATACACTGTATTATGGAAGCTATGCATTGAAGGTTATGTTTTGTATGTCTTAAAATTGGTTTTGTGAACCACATTCTCATGGTTAAGATGTGTTTTAAAGCTGGCGGACTTAGGCTAATGGTTTTTACGGTTGTATGCAGGTTCTAAACTGATGGTTTTGGTTAAAGGCAACATTGATGTGCACCTGGCTATTTTGCCACATATATACAAGCCGCTCGATGCGCACCCAACCCAGTCTAACTTGTTTTGGCATGTCGCAAAAGGTACATGTCATGGTGATATAATCTGTAAATAAACCGAATATTCATTGAACTGTTTGTGACCCATTCAACAAGAAGTTCTTTTATTTAATAAACAGACGGACATGAGCGTTTGTTCATTAATGTAAACGAATGAACATGAACGCATGGTCGTCTGTTCGTGAATGTTTGTTCATTTAAGTTCGTGAAAGTCCGTTCATTTACGTTCGTTTATTTTCATGTGGGTTTCTTCATTTGCGTTCGTTTATGTTCATGTGGGTTTGTTCACTTGCGTTGGTCGGTTTAGATTTATCTATTCATTATTTGTAATACTAATTGGCCTATCATGCATCAACCCATCACCCCAATCAAATTTTTGAACCAAGCAATGGGTAGTCAACTAAGGAACGAACAAGAACACATTCATTATAAAACCTACATGATCAGGTATGTGATGATCTTAACAACCCTGACTTACTTGTCTAATTTTGTTTGTTTTTAATCCTAAATAATCAGGTATGGGATGTTGTTTCAAATGAAAAGGCAGTTAATATTATTTCAGCTGGAAAGGAGGAATCGATGAAAAAGTGTGGAGTATGCAGTCGCTCAGTGGAACCACAAGTGACCAGGATACATGGCTGATGACATTAGTTGTTTGCCCATTTCTTCACAATCCATGAACATTTTCTCCTTGAATGCCGGCATATGATGATCAAGAATGTCTCATTGTTGTTAGTCTCCATATTGTATCTCCTCTCTAACATTTTTCTTAAGTATTCTTATCTCTGTAATACATAACATCAAGGCCCAATAATTGGAGCCCAATCAATAATTATAGATGTCATTGTGATATGTGAGATTTGGTACTGGAATCGGCCTAGGTAAGATATATTTCTTGATTCGAATTCTTCGTTTATATGTCTGATTTTCTTTGTTTTGTCGATCTACAGATCTTCATTTTCTTCGTTTATATTGCTAACGGCTTGTTTTTTCGTTTCATTGATCTTTTCAACATTAATTTTAATTTTTGTTCCCACTACACAATCATGCAGGAATCATTTTAGTACAACTTTAGTGTACTTGAGCCAAAACTTTGCATCACAACATTATATGGAAATTATTCTCTTAGTATTAACCGGTGATGTTAGTAGTAACCACGACTTATAGTAACTTTGGCTATCAACTTTAACTACCGTGATGACCCGAATTGTACCGTCCGAAACATAGGTACCAAGGTTTGTTTTATTATGGTTTTGATCCATGTAAAACCGATGTTGATTGTTATATCGAATGCGTGTATATTGAAATGATACCAGTCAAAAGCCCGCCACGTAGCACGGGGATTATAATTGAATCTGATAAGTTGGGACAGGTAAGATATATTTCTTGATTCGAATTCTTCGTTTATATGTCTGATTTTCTTTGTTTTGTCGATCTACAGATCTTCATTTTCTTCGTTTATATTGCTAACGGCTTGTTTTTTCGTTTCATTGATCTTTTCAACATTAATTTTAATTTTTGTTCCAACTACACAATCATGCAGGAATCATTTTAGTACAACTTTAGTGTACTTGAGCCAAAACTTTGCATCACAACATTATATGGAAATTATTCTCTTAGTATTAACCGGTGATGTTAGTAGTAACCACGACTTATAGTAACTTTGGCTATCAACTTTAACTACCGTGATGACCCGAATTGATACCGTCCGAAACATAGGTACCAAGGTTTGTTTTATTATGGTTTTGATCCATGTAAAACCGATGTTGATTGTTATATCGAATGCGTGTATATTGAAATGATACCAGTCAAAAGCCCGCCACGTAGCACGGGGATTATAATTGAATCTGATAAGTTGGGACACCCGCTGCAACGCGCGGGCCTTCCCACTAGTTTATATAAAACAAGTGATATGCAATAATGCATATTGATTGAAGTATGATATGCATGTATGCATATGAATGAAAGTATAATATGCATATATGTATATGGGTTATATTATATATATATATATATATATATATATATATATATATATATATATATATTGATGTGACAAAAAACAAATTGCAGCCGGAATATATGCTGAAGAAAAAGCAAGATGAGGAGTTGGCTTTGAGAACTGTGAAAAAGTATTTGAGAGAAATATTTGAAAGGGACGACACGCTGTTGGATTTAAGAGCTTTTAATATAATAGTGGTACCAATGATCGAGAAGGCACATTTTTATCTTATTTGTATGGATTTGGATACAGGAGATGTGCAGGTGATAGATAACATGGATTCAAATAGAGATGCAGTGCATGTAAAGACATCATCAGATTTTAGATACATGGGGACACCATGCAAAGTGGTATGTAAAATTAATGTAATATTTATGTATATTGTCAATTGATGTTAATTTTTTATTTTTTGTTTTGGCGTTTATTATGCAGAAAAATTACATGTGTACATACATGAAGTCAGTAAACCACTCGGATACAGAAAAGCTTAGAAAAGGTGTAATAAAGAGATTGAAGATTACGTGGGGAACAAAGGATAATGTGAAAGATTGTGGGGTATTTGCAATGCGCCATATGGAATGTTACAAGGGGAGTACAAAGGAGTTTGATTGTGGATTCAGTGATTTGAAGGATGTGAAGCAACATCAATTGAATAACATGCGAATGCGAATAGCAACAACATTGATGTTATCACCGTCAAACATTTATAGAAAAAGGGTGTTAGAGATAGCGAAGGTAGCGGTTGAGAATGTGAAGAATGTTGAGAAAAAGGGTAAATTGAAAACAATATCAAAACTGCAGGAGGAGTGCTGGAGAGGATTAGCGAAACAGTAGGGTGGTTGGAATTTATATGGTTTATTGAACGGGTTTAGAAAAATGGTAAATAGACTGATGATATGGTTTGTTAAGTAATTGGATAGGTAGTCTAACAATTAGAAAATGGTATAATATTATGAATATTGTTGGATTGATGGTGAAATGATATATGATATATATATATATATATATATATATATATATATATATATATATATATATACTTTGGTGGTTGTTATGTTATGATGTTACTGGAGTTTTATATGTAGTATGTAAAGTATGCATATGTTATGAAAGGATACTATATGCAATTTGTAAAATGGATTGTTAATTATTATTATTATTATTTTTTTATTATTATTATTATTATTTTATTGATTGATATTAAAGGATATTGGTGAATGTTGTTGTATTTATAATGTTGTATGTATATTGTAAATTGAACAGGGTAAATGCGAACAAATAGATATGGAAAGTAGTATGATGTACATGTATGTATATATGCATATAAAATTAATTTGCTACATACGTATTGACATATATATGTATGCATATATGAATATGGTAATTAGAAGAATATAAATGAATGCATATAACAAACGTGTTGATACATACGGAATGAATGCACATATATATAAAATTATATAGATAGGATGTAACAAGATACGGTTGTATATGCATATATGCATATGATGTGTAATAATGTAGTATGTTGTAATATAATTGGTTTTAGTTATGCAAATAGAAATAATATAATGTAAAATGGATGTATATTTGATAACAATATAGAAATATGTAATAATTTATATGTACATATGTATATCAATATGTACATACGGGTTTATGCATATATGCATATATAGATATGGAACGATTAGATGTAGGGTTGTAATGGTGGATGTGAAGTTGCAATAGTTATATAAGTATGACAGAAGGTAGCATGTGATAAAACTGTGTTAATATGCATATATGCATATTATATATATATATATATATATATATATATACTTAATTTATTCATATATGCATATTTAAACAGGTAAACATAGATTGTAATGATATGCATGTTAAAAGGTGAATGAAACTGAAAAGATAAACACAACAGAATGTAAATCATGATAAACGATATGTTTAATATAGTTGAGACGAATAAAAAGATGATCAAATGTTACTAATAAAAATGAAAAGGTCAAACAGGGGAAAAACATATCAAACATCGTCTTCTGATTCAGTATTGTAAACATAGTTGGGGTCACGACGGGTTCTGGACGAACGTCTAATGGGTTGGTTAGATGTTTTTGAAGGTGTCAGGTCGACTTGTTGAGTATTTGTTGCAATCGTATCATCCACTATATCAATAGGTTTGTCGTTGTAGAACTCTTCATCAGAATCGGAAGATGCATATGTAGGTTCAAAATCAAATTCATTGTCCGATACATCATAACGGGGAGGAGGAAGGTTGGCAGCAGCCGCAGCATCGCATTTGGCCTTGTAAGCAGCCCGTTTTGCCTCTTTGACTTTTATACAATTGCGACTATCATGATCAAATATGTATTTGTTACAATGGTTGGACAAACACGCAGGACGTTTACGACGTTTAACATTTTTTTCACCCAGACCGACCCGTCTTTTCTTGGTGCCCGAACCTTTGTTTCGTATGCCCATAGGCGGTTGGATTGTTGAAGCTGAATGAATTGGAAGGTTGAGGATATCACTGATGTTAGCAGCCTTTGGGTTATGTTCTGGTTCATCAGGTAAATCTTTATATATTTCATTTCTGATGGATCGTATTTGTGTAGATAGTGAACGAAGTCGATCAGGGTTTTTTCCAATCCGATTCATGCATTGGGTAAGTAAATCAAGTATTTCAGTTTTTAGTGTACCAGTCTCACTCATCTCTGTTGAATACATGTGTGATAAGTTGTACACGCTGGATGGGACTGCATCACGTTTCCATCGCCCACTTATGTATTGGATGGGAATACGATCAATTGATTTGAACCAAAATACGCAAAATATATGACGGCACAAATAACCGATACGTGTAAATCCCATGCAGGAACAAGTATAAGTGTGTGATGGGATATCAGCGTAAACCTGCATGAATATGAATGGTGTAAGTTAAATAACTATATAAGTGAAGTGGATGTGTATAAATACAGATGATGTATTGTTTGTATTGAATAACATAATAAAGTGGTATATATGCATATGTGCATATAACATAATATAATAAAAAAAATGTAAACAATTTATGGGAGAATGTATGATTACGTATGGAGTACGACTTCCATACGACGTATGTTCAGGCTTGATGATGGATAGTTATAAAAATATGTAATAAATGTGTGTTGTACATTATTATAATATAGATATCATAAAGCGGTATATTAAAATATGAATATGTACATACAGTGTACATGTTGTCGAATGTTATGAATATGAATATGTATGCATATGGTATTGTAGGCATATATGCATGTTGTATTGTTAGTTACATGTATGCATAATAAAATAGGAATATATGCAAGTATGAATAAGTTGGGATGAAGTAAATAATAAGTAATCAGATGATGTATGCATATATGCATACAATGTAAATTATAATAAATATGCAGCACATATATTATGCACATATGCATATATACATATATTTAAGGTAAATAAAAAAATAAAGAAAAAAAAGAAAAGAAAAAAGAAATAATTAATAGTTAACAAAATAGGTACCTCGAACGTGTTGACAGTAACTCTGTGCTTGTTAAGATGTCTAACATTATAAATAGAGTCGACAGACGTGGTGGGACGCTCAGAAATGATACAATGCAACAGTCCTCGATGAATCTCTTTTTGAACTTCCAAAAATATATTCCAGGTATATATATCAGATGCTTGAATTTCAATGGGAAGGGTTGTTAAAAATTTTGGTGTGCGTGTGTCACTATCAAACTCATTCTTACGCTGTTTGTTACGATTGGAATCAACAGCAGTCACATAACACATTAAGAATTGGACAAGGGAGTTTGTTTCTCTAGAGTTAGTTTTGAAACGTGCATTAGAACTCTCGCACCTGGATGTCGTTTTCATCAAACAGCATAACGGAATATATCTGAAGTAACATGGTGCCCAACGTGTGCGAATGTTATACATATCGGTCAACCATTTGTGGTTTTCAAGTTTATACTCCTTCATTAAAAGTTGCCATTGTGCTTCAAATGTTTCAACTGTTTCAACTGTTATGAACAAGTTCCAAACAAGTTTGTGTATTGATTTTCTCAGATTACCATTTGCAAGTATATCACCAGATATTTGTAAGTGGTTGACAATTTATAAATAAAAAATGTTAAATTATAATATTAGTAAAAGAATGATTATATATATGTACATTAAAATAGTGAATAGGATAAAGTTAATATTATCGTTACCTTAGCGGGCATTTTATCCGTTATGTGCCACATACATAAACGGTGGGTGGATTCGGTGAATACATTTAACACAACTTGTTTCATAGAAGCATCCTGGTCAGTAAGTATAAGTGAAAGTTGTTTTTTGTGGGCTTTAAGGAACATTTGTAGCAGCCAAGTGTATGATTCAATTGTTTCATCATATAGTAATCCAGCACCGAAAAGTACACAACGTTTGTGGTGATCAACACCAGTAAATGGAACAAATATCATCTTGTATCTGAAACATATGTATTGTAATATGTATTAATAATACAAATCATAAAATAAAGTTACGACATGTAGGTAAAAAAAATGTATGTTATGGTATGTATGCGTGAATAAACAGAATTTATGTGTATGATGATAAAATGGAATATAGTGTTATATTAACATATGCACATATGCATATGATGTAATGTATGTGTAAGGATATGAATACAAACATGTATGCAGATGATATTGTATGCATTTATGCATGTGGTTAATGTTATATATATATATATATTTTAAATAGCATAATAGGATAGGATTATATGCAGTTATGCATAAGTTGATATGCGGAAAATAATAAATGAATATATGGTGTATGCATAAGTGCATAACATGCAAATTATAATAAATTTGAAGTAAATGTGTTATGCATATATGTATACATATTTATATACAAAATGAATATACAACTTATGCATATGTGCATGAATTACACATAAACATGTGATCATAAATATGTTGTTATTTAATAATATTGAAAGTTGACATACTTGTTTGTATCATATGTAGCATCAAATCCACACACGTCTCCAAAAGCTTCGTAATTACGTAAGGATACAAAGTCAGCCCAAAAAGCAGAACGAAGCTCGTTGTTTGTAACAACATATTCAAAGATGAAATCTTGACGGTTTTGGCTTCTTGCTTGTAAGGTGTCAACAAAAAGGTTTGCATCTCGGTCACCAATGAATATTCGAAAGTCTCTACTTACATTTTTAAAATCCACTGTAGTACCCTGCACATTTTGTGGTCCACCTTTTAAGGAAACTTGAATATTTGTGGGCAATGCTTGGCCCTATTTTGTTTAACCCGACCTGATGTATAAATTGTTGATTTTCAAAAGTTACTTGTCTATTTTGTCTGAGAAGATCAGCATTTTCACTACTGATCATGCAATGATTATGTTGCTCATCAATGCTATATAATTGAAATTGATTTGTTGTTTCCAAATATCGAAAACGGGCACATGCACCACAATTAGAGACGGTGTATCGGCTACGTCGTTTGTTGTTTGTAGGTGGTAGTGAAGAATCGAAAATGTTATGTTTTGGCTTGCCATTTTTTGAACATAAAAGATACCGATGTGTAGGAATTCTTATGTTGGGATTGGATGGGTCTGGTTTTGATTTCAAAGTGCCAATACGGACAGAAAATCCAGCCTTGGAAGCGTATTGTTTATACATCATGATAGCATTATCCCAATGTTGGAAGACACTTCCAATGGATGGCATGTATTGAATGTCAACGTCGGGAGTCCAAAATTTGGTACCATCGGGTGACGAATAAACTGAACTTATAAATGTACCTGTTGAATGAGTAAATGAATATAAGGTTCATAATGCATATTATAAAAAAATAATATAATTATGTCGTAACCTAATGTATGAATAGTGCAAGTTTTAATGGATTGGGAATAAGGTTGAAATGTCAGATTTTGTGATTGAATGTATGTAATGATATAGTAGTATATGAATGTGTTTATATATGCATATTATAATGTATGTATGAATAAAAATGGTCATGTATGTATAATTGTGTAATGAACATAATTCATATGCATATATGCATATTGAATATGGTATGCATGTAATTGTGTAAAATTAATTATAATGGACATATGGTAGTATAACAGTTTGTTTATAGATTAGATTGTTGTGAAATGATGATATTAGAATATTGTTATAAGTATTATAACAGAATGTGTATAATAATGGAATCAGGTGTTGATATTAAATGAATGGTATATATGTAAATTGTTTTTAAACAAAGGATGATGGAGTAATGTAATACCTTTTTGTTTTTTATGTAGGAATTGTAGTCGTTTTGGTGTGTTTGATGAAGTTGACACATAAGAAGACGAACCAGAATCAGAATATGACTGTGTGTTAGACGGGATTTCAAAATTATCATATATCACAATGTCATCTATGGGGTAGATAGTTGCAACAGCACAAGATGAATCAATTATAGGAATTAACCCTTTATCAGATTGCATTGGTGTTGGACAATGTTGATCATTTCGAATAATATTGATTGGGGCGTTTACTGAAGATGAATCAGATGATGCCATAATATCTGCAATCAAGGTGAGTAACATTTGTTGTTATTATATTGATCACATGTTGTATATTATGTATGAAAGTATATAAAAAACATAGTATGATGTAACAATAGGTAGAATGACAAACAGTGTAACATTTGTAAATGTGTGTAAACAAATGTGATCGTATTAGAAAGAACATAGATGCAAAAAGTAATGTATATGCATATATGCATATGTAATAAATAAGATAAAATAATAGTTAAATGTTAACAAATCAGTTTAATGTTTATGAAACAAATGTAAATTTAATGTATGTATAAACATAACATAAAACATTTCAGTTATGATTATGTATACAGATCTTAATGAACAAATATTTGCATAAAGATATGTTGTAAAATGTAAATTATATAACACAGGTCAAACATACATATATCTGAATTCAGGATTGATGGGGCATTTGATAATTTTGAACAATTCGATGGTGATTAATTGAGTTATTACAGTTAATTATTAGTAAACAAACAGTTGTCAGTAAAATGTATACAAGTTAATGATGAAACATACGAATGTGTTAAACAGGCATATAGAACATATCGATTATGAATTTGATTATAAGGTTGAGATTGTTGGAAAGAAGGTGTTAAATTACACAATTAAATGTGCATTTTGAAAACATATACATTACCTTGTAAGATGATATATGGCGAAGATGCTGTAAGAATGTTAGGGTTTGCAGAAATTTGATGAATTGTCGTAATACATGAATTAAGTCGTTGAGGTGTTGAGAATGTGACCGGAATTAAAGATACATTGACTGAATCCTCGATCGGTGGTCGGAATCGTGTTGGCGGAGACGGAGGCGATAGGCTGCGTCGGACGAATAGTACCAATTTTGAATGAATACGATGACTGATATATGGAAATATCGGATTTTACATTCCAGCCCTGGTAGTTTGAGTATTGTTGCGTTCACACTTGGTTCTCGCAGTTCTCGCAATAAGAGGTGGTTCTCGCAGTTCTCGCAATAATATGGTAGGTTCATATATATATATGAACCTACCATATGATCTGTGAATTATCGTTCTAGCCACAGTTTTTGCACATGTTGGGTCCCCACTACAGCACGCGAGTGGAAAAAGGCTAGTGTAAAATGAAAGTGCAAGTCACCAGGTTGCTGCCCCAGCCTGCCTCCTAACCCTCCTGGTATTGTCTGCTTTTTTTCGAACCGCTTCCTTCCCATTTTAGTTCTCTCTGTGGGCTACTTCTATTTTTTTTTTACGTTTGGGCATGCCTAGTTAATTCCCGCACCACGAAAACCCAATTAAGTTCAATCTATTGTCCATCACAATTGTGACAACCGACAAAATTAATGGTAATTCTGTACAACTTAACTATTATTTATACATTTAATTGCTTTCAGTTTAACTTAATTTATGCATAATTAGGTCATACAAAGGCTAGCACTTGTAGGACATGTTTAAACCTTACAAATCATATTGTTACATTCGTCACGTTGCGAGAAAACGAATAACTATGTCCTAATATGTTGGTGAAAAATGCTGAAAACACTATTCACCTAAACACACTATCCATGCCAGCAAGTTCTGAAAACTGTCTGAAACAACTAACGGGTGATACGACAAGCGTATCATCACAAATACATGTATAAAAACCCTAATTAGGGGCACAAATTGCAATAATACTCTAACTTTCCGAAAAAATGCCTACATTTATAAATTGTCCGATCTGCGCTATAACTAACAATTACACTTTTTTTGCAACATAAAATTTCAGCATTTGGAATGTTAATAAAGCTTGTAAATGATGTTAATCATCTTAAGCAAACCCGAGGATATCAAAGACATCGTTCCCGGTATTATAACGCATCTTTCACATATTGTCCGGTAATGAGCCGACAAACAAACTAGTGATATTTTTATCATCCTAACACCAAATGTACTCGTGTAATGAACTAGTTAGGCTTGGTTTAACATCCTAAACACCATTAACATCATAATGGTGCAAGAATACATCTAATCTCCAAAATATCCAAACAAATGTATATGCATCACACGTCTAAACTTTAATATATACATATATATATATATATATATACATAGGGTAAGGTTCATTTGAGAACCACCCTTATTGTGAGAACCGCGAGAACCAATGTGAACACAAAAAAATATCTTAAAAAATCCAAAAAAGCCACAAATTTTTTTTTAATATTTTTCTAATAAAAATCTCTATATTTCGTTACCCAAAAAACTTTTTTTTTCGAGTAACAGTTATGGATGCACATGTGCATATGTATCATTTCTTAGATAAATTCCGTAATATATTACCAGTATTAGAAAAATGCACTTTTATTTACACTATCGTATGTAATACACTACTTTTTACATCACTAATATTAGAAATGCACATGTGCATCTATATGTATCAACATGAAATAAGGTGTTTTAGCACAAAAAGTTTGTGATTTTAAATGATGAAGTGGGCCCATATACATGTGTTTTGGACCTTTGGTTAGTTATATCTAGTGGTTGATGATTTGATTATATTTGTCACTTTATGATGTAATATATTGTTTGGATGGTATAAAGGGTGTTGATTTACATATAATAAAGTGAAATATTGGTAATAGTATTGTATTATGGGTGGTAAAAAGCAATGATATTGTATTACGGATGGTAGGAGGTAATGGTAATGTATTATGGATGGTATGATAGATGAAAGGTAATGTGTATTCAAAGTGGTGTACTAAAACACGTTATAGCATGTTCATATATAGATGCAAATGTGCATTTCTAGTGTGGTTAATGTTATAACAAGTTCATACATATAGATGCACATGTGCATTTCTATTATTGTTAATGTAAAAAGTAGTGTATTATGAATGGTAGGTGTAAATGAAAGTGCAATTGTCTGATATTTGTAATGAGTTACGAAATTTGTCAAAGAAATGATACATATGCACATGTGCATGGATAACTGTTACTCGAAAAAAAATTGAATTTTTTTTATTATTGACGAAATATAGCGATTTTTCAAAAAATTCGATTCTTAGAAAGTTGGCAAAACATGAATATATATATATATGGGGGAAGGTTCATTGGGGAACACTAAAAAAGTGGGGAACAACGGGGAACCGACTCAAACGAACTCCGATTGGACTCATTCCAGCGGCGTTGGAACCGGCTCGTCGAACCCTAACTAGGATCTCTTAACCCTAAATCCTAACTCCTAAACTCTAAACCCTAAAGCTAAAAAATAAGGCTAAAACCTAAGCTAAACCATAAAATCTAAACTATAAATCCTAAAAGCTAAACCATAAAGGCTAAACCTAATGCTAAACCCTAAACCCTAAAGCCAAACCCTAAACCCTAAAGCTAAACCCTAATATATTTAGGGTTTAGGGATTATAATTTAGGGTTTATGGTTAAGAGATCCTAGTTAGGGTTCGACGAGCCGGTTCCAACGTCGCTGGAATGAGTCCAATCGGAGTTCGTTTGAGTCGGTTCCCCACTGTTCCCCACTTTTTTAGTGTTCCCCAATAATCCTCACACTATATATATATATATATATAAGCAAACTTATATTATATCCCTAAACACAGACACGGACAACGGACAAAACGGACACCGGACAAACCGTTATAAGCAACTTATATATATATATATATATATATACATATATATATATGTATATATATTATATCCCTAAACACAGACGCGGATAACGGACAAAATGGACACCGGACAAACCGTTATAAATATATATATACATATATGTATATATATATATATTGACAATATAATATATATATACATATATATATGTATGTATATACACTAAACTGAGACTAAATAAATTCAGTAATAAAGTATATAAATCGCCACCGACAACGATCACCGTATCATCATCGGTAATAAATTAAGTAAATCACCACCAACGGCACTTGGGCATTCTCGATACGAAAATATATATTAACGATTGCTACGCCGAACTCTTAAAATAACATGTTTTTAGACCTTTGAAAATATATATTTCAACACCCCTAAATTCCGGAAAGTATAATACCCCTAATCACTAAGTATAAATACATAAGTATACAAGTATACTCATACAATAATACACTTGGTGAAATTGCAAGAATACAAGAATGTACATATACACAAATACGTGTAAATACGACATAAATACAGACAATAAAATATACAAGTAAAGTATATGCATGGTAAACGTATACGTATAAATACGCAATACATAGTAATGTACACAAATACACTTGTTGAAGCGTACATGTAACACCTCGAAAATTTACGTCCAATAATGTATTGACACGTGTCATAAGCTTTGAACGTGTGAAAGAATACTTTAGAGGGACTAAAATTGACAAACAAAGAAACTATGTGAAAATAAGGGTTCAAAACGTCAACAATGGATAAATATACTTTACAATAACCCTACATGATGTTTATACCCTTAAACGAATAAATTATGGATCATACGAAGCTAATTGTGAAAGAAAGTGAGAGATTACAAACTACGGGGGTTAAATGTGTCAGCATGTTTAAAGTATACCTCTGAGTGACCTTTTAGTGAACCCGAAGCTTTGTGATGATTAATTATGCTCACTAGAATAAGTGATTAAAATTTCATAAGGTTTCGATAAAGAATGAGGAAGTTATGACAATATTCGTATACGAGGGGTTAAAGCGTCAACGTTGAAAGTTATGACTTTTCGGGTAATCAAAAGTTAACCAAGGACTTAAAAAAGTTGGTATAAGTCTTGAAGCCCTTAGAATTCAATTTAGAGGGCCCAAAGGGGTCAAAAATGTCAACATTTGAAAGATTCATTGTGCTGGCAAAGGCTTGCGCACCTCAAGACCCAGAGCCTTACGGTGCGCAAGCAGGTCCCAGATGCAGCAACTCGTTTCCGTTGCCTGTTCAGCCCATGTAAACGTCATGTATTGCCCTTTAACACTTCATGGGTGCCCCCTACATGTTCCTAGGCCTTAGGGGCACTTGTAAATGATCTGGGATCCATGGTAGCATGAGTTGTCAACAATCTAATGGATCAAAATCACTATAAAAAGGTCATTCATGTTGCAACTTGTGATCACTCATTCCATCTGCACTTGTGGAGCTTCCTGGAGCTTAAGAGCAGACCCAAGTCCTTCCTAATCGTGCATAGGACTTCAGTAAGTATGCTTAACCTTTCTTAGTTAAGTTTTTGCTTAGTTTTAGCTTAAAAGTCAAACCGTCGTAATTAACGGTTGACTTAGCGATTAATCATTGATGGTCCAATGATTAGTCGAATTGAAAGTAGTTATAAGTTGGTAATTATGTGGGCATTAAACCCTTAAAAGGGCACCCTCTGATTCCCACTCTAACTAGGTCAAATGTCGGGTCAAACTTGTTATTAAAAAGTCAACAGAATACTTAATTTCCAATTTATGCATAATTAGCAATGTAGAACACATACAACCTGTTTGATCATTAATATAACTTGGTAATTAGTGTAAGAACATGTCTAAACATGTTCAACCCGACAATTTTATGTTTAGACCCGGTTCGGAACCGAAAGTCGCAAAGCTTTGACTTTTGCTTTGACTTCAGTTCTGACCCGTTTTGGTATGTTTTAGAAATGCCATAGAGCTTCTTTAGGACCAGGTTACATGCTAGTATAACCCTCTGTGATTATACACCTTGGTTCATTAGTTAACCAATTAATATGCATGATTCCGTTAATTGCTCATATGTTGACCATTATGCCCTTTTCACCTTAAAACTTGATTTTTGAAAATGTAAAAGAATAGAAACTTTAATTACTGATATATAAACTTGCACCCAAAATTTGACATCAGTTTGAGGTGTAGAGTGAGAGTTATGCTCATTAGCGTAATTAGAAAGCTTCTTTAGCGATTAAACGGCATAATTAGCGTATAGCGTATTTAAACCTACTTTTTGATATCAAACTCTTTACCCACTGATATAATATATTATTTTGGGGTTTTTGAAGATTTTTAATTAATTTTAGGCTGAGCATAACTTAGGGTCGTAAGCTTGAGTCGGTAATTGTCGGTTTTGCCCTTTTGGGCTATAAAATGAGTTTTACATATCTTTTTGACCCCAAACCTTTTGCTACTGATTATATGATAAATACATTATTTTAAACATTCTGGAATAATAAAAATATCAGTTTTCTATAAAGAACCCGGAAACGGCTTCTAATCGCCTTTTTAGCGTTTCTAACGCATAGTATGTACTAAAACTATTTTTAACATACAAGGATTGATACCTACTGATATTTTAGGTAAATTATAATATTTTGACAGTAAGCAAAAGTTGTTAAACTCAGACTTCAGTTTTGAGCTTTTCGGCTTATGTGAAATTACCAAAATGCTCCTACGGTGCATAGTTTGGTTATAATTGATAAATTTCACATATATACTTTACCCTACTGTTATAACTTATTAATTTGAGTATTTTTGCTGATTACATCAGACCTGTAACTCAGGATAATACTTAAACCCTTTTATAACCTTGTAAATGACCAAACTACCCCTACGGGGCATAGTTTGTGTTTAAATTCGTTTCGGGCATAATGGAAGGTATCCTACTGATATCACAACATATTTGAGCCATATTAACTTAGGAAACCTGGTTAGGACCCTTATGATTACCCGTTACGCCTCTTGCGCGTTCGGTTCGGCTTATGTAACTAGTTTACATAAATTAGCCGAAACGGGTCAAACCTTATCGTTTTACCCCAAAATTTTGAATGTGCCTAGATTACCCATATAAGGCAAGTCTTCAATCTTGTCGGGTCTAAATCACATTCTATTCCGGTGTTCGCCTTATCATGCGTTTGAACCGTATCTTCCTTTTGGAAACTAACCGGTCTAAGTCAAGACTTAATTAAAGACCCGTTAGGATTCTAATAGGTTATTAAAAACCTTCGTTCCAGATTAGGAGCCCAGTAAAAGCTATCTGTACTTGCTGATTTGATATACGGCTGGGATTGAATTTATATTTATCTCAGGTAAATACTTTTAACTTATTTTCCCTATACGGGCTTGGGTTACGGTATATAAAATACCGCTTGGTCGGGAATTAAATCTTCCATCGTTTGGTGGTTAATTGAATAATTTGATCGGCCTGTTTAAATTGTTTTGTTTACTTAAAGCCTTTGGGGGGTTAATGACCATGTCCCGGATATCCTTTTCATCATTCATGAAATGGCCACGACCTAAGCACGAGGTGTAGGCGTACACCTGACAGCTGCATATGTAAAAACTGGTATCCCACCTTAAGGAATCAGCCTTGTGGGCATTATACCTATGGTGTGTCTATTAGTCTTTAACCCGGCACAAACCGGGCCACTGAACGCATAAGAAACATGTAATTCTTTTACGAGATTATATATTTAAATAATTATCCCAAGTTATAAAGAGTTTGTGCCACGTGCATTCAAATCAATTTTATTAAAACCTTTTCAAATGAGTCAGTTAATTGTATTTACCAGTGTAAACTGACGTATTTTCCAAAAGGCTAAATGCAGGTACTATACGTAATAGGCTGGCTACTCCAGGCATCAACAATCAAGTCTCGCAAGCTTTAGATGTTAAAGTCTGTTGAACGATATTATCTTTCTGTTTAAGATCCGCCTGTGGATCCATCTTATATTCCGTTGTAATATTTGATATTACTTTGAATCGGATTATAATATATTTATCTTTTGCTTCCGCTGTGCATTTATATATTGTGTTGTTTGACTATGATGATATCAACTACGTCACGATACTCCCCACCAGGGCCCACCGGTGACTCGTGGAAATCGGGGTGTGACAGGTTGGTATCAGAGCCAACATTGAGTGAATTAAACACTAGCTTTTTGTGTTTAATCTCAATTACACATTAGCACATTCCTTGACCTTCTGAGTCTAGACTTAACATAGGAATATTTTCAATTCTGATCTGGAAATTTTGCTTCCAATTTTTATATATTGGATACGTCACCAAGCGAAGAAGCCGTAATAGGAATTCTCCACACCCGGAGCCTTGAATTGCTGACCTTCGTACAGCAGCTAGGATGAAACGTGCAACCAAGGAGAAAGCATTCGGAAATAAAACGAAGAAGAAACTCCTTTTGCTGAAGATCGTTTCCTTAAAAGTCTTTATAACGATAATTATCTTTTAGTCCCTTCAAGGACAACATTATTCCTTTCAAGTCCCGCTTAGGGCAACCTTGAACTTTTTAAATTTTATAGTGGAATGACTAAATATTCATCCTAATCAGGAAATATGAAATAAATGAAAAATAATATTTCCTTTTATAAGATCTACCATTATAATAAAATGGCAAAATCTAAAAAGGACAAGACCTAGCCTTGTGTCATTATTAAGACCCGGCCAAGATGGCAGTTCCTCAATTTAGGTTCAGATCCTTATTAACATCCTGAGTTAGGACTGTTCTGCGTTTATTATTAAAAAGAAATCTTAAAGGTAAACCTAGCCTATATGACGAGGCCAAGATGGTAGGACCTATTCAAGAGATTCAAATCCTTGTTAACACCTAAGAACGTGTTAGCACTCTTGACAGATGTGATTCAAGAAAATCACAACAGTCATTCTTATATTGGATTCTTCCAATTTTCTTATCTAGTCTATTGATTTAGAAATCATGGCTTATATCATCCTATAAGATGATCATATCATAAACATCCCTTAGAAAGGAAATGCCTACGGGCTATAGTTAATGTCCTTTGAGACTAAAGACAGTGGTAGCCTACAACTCCCTGTCAAGAAAAAGTAATGAACTTTGATTCACCCCTAAATGCCTCGGTCCCAAACGATCATGGCTTATAAATTAAACTTGTCCACGTGACTAGGCCTTTTGTGCTATTACTAACTTATAAATTTTCCTCGATTCTTTGAAATCATGGCTTATAAATTAAACTTGTCCGCGTGACTAGGCCTTTTATGCTATTACTAACTTATAAATTTGCCTCGATTCTCTGAAATCATGGCTTATAAATTAAACTTGTCCACGTGACTAGGCCTTTTGTGCTATTACTAATTTATAAATTGCCTCGATTCTCTGAAATCATGGCTTATAAATTAAACTTGTCCTTGTGACTTGACTTTTTGTGCTATAGTTATATTTTAATTAAATCCATGATAATATTAATAAAAATCCTGAATAAAAAAAATAAATGTCCTTCCTTTCCTGCCAGTATAAATATTAAAAGAGAATCTTAAAAGGTTTGACCTAGCTTGAATGTCTTTGAAGACCTAGCTAAGATGGTAAAACCTGTTTAAAAAGAGATTCAGATCCTCGTTAACATCTGAAAATGTGTTAACACTCCCGACAACAGTGATGCGACAAAATCACACTTATCATCCTTATATTAGGAGTTTTCCAAATCGCTTAATTAGCGTGAATGATCAATAGGAATCATGGCTAGTAAACGTCGAACATGATGTACGCGTCAAAACATCCATTTGGGATGTATACCTACGGGCAAAGGGGCATACATGAAAAGATAGTTTTTATTTCATAAATTCTTGTCAAGACAATGAACTATGAAATTTTCCGATCCAAAGGAATCATTGATTATGTTTTAGATTCTTCCCTAGTGACAAGGCCCTGTGCCATCAAGAGTCCTTGGGAACAAGCTCTTGTGCTATATAAAATGTCAGTGTGACATTGACAGTCGTGATTTATGTCCCCTGACTAATAAATATGAAGGATTATATTCTATTTACACGCCAAGGATGGTTTACTTAAAAACCTAGGCAGAACATAATCAAATAACTTAAATACTATCTTTTGGCCTATAGGGTTTATTTACACCATAGCTATGTAATCAACAAATTCGACAATTCACCATATAATTAAATCAATTATTACTAATTGGTTTGTAGCCTTTAAAGCTTCACCAAGGTTGACTCCTCTGAAGCTCACAATCATCCAGTTAATCAGAATGATGATACAAGACTGAATTTAACGGGCGCCGAGTTACAGGCTATGTTAGATACATCTGTAAACAAGGCCGTGAACCGAGCGTTAAGGGATCATAAGCGAAAGTACGATAATACCCCAAATAAAGGTTACAAAAAGGGTAGGACCAGTTCGAGCTATAACCGGTCCAAGCCAAAGAAGGCAAAATCCGAATGTGGAACCTGCGGGAAGAAGCACTTTGGAAAATGTTTCTATGATCAGACCAGGGGATGTGTCATCTGTAAGGAGATGGATCACAAGACCCATGAATGCAAGGACCTGAAGAACAACCAGCGGTCAGGTGAAAAGACCAAATGCAAAATCTGTAGGAAATACCACCTCGGGAAATGCATATTTGAATCTCAGCGTTCACCTTGCGGAATCTGCAAGTCCAAGGGGCATAAGACCTTGGACTGCAAGAAGATGGAGGACGCAACCTGCCATGGTTGCAATGAAACAGGGCACATCAAAACTAACTGCCCTAATAAAACCAAGAAGTCTGGCGAGGCTAAGAAGACCAAAACCGGAAACTCTCAAATGGATACTCAAGAGGCTATTCAGTATGGCAAGGTCACAACAGGTACTTTCTATATCAATAACGCCCATGTTAGAGTATTATTTGATTCAGGTTTAGATAAGTCTTCCGTAGACAATAGATTTTGTAAATCATTAAATCTGCCTGTTAAAACTCTAAGCGTTAAGTATAAAGTAAAATTGACCGATAGTACCTCAGAGACTGCTTCAGCAATTTTAGCTGGATGTTTTATATCCGTTAGGAATCATTCTTTTCCACTGTCCTTGTTCCATTAAAATAGCGGGACTCGATATAATAATAGAAGATGAGTTGGTCATCCTGTAGCCGAACCCATACTTTGTGTAACGAGAAGCAAGTAGTTATCAAGACTCCTTAGGGTGAGCCTTTAACCATTCAAGGAGATACTGGGTATGGATTGCCCAAGCACTTGTTAAATTTGGTGTTTAATACCAAAGATTCGAGTATGGAAAACTCAGAAAATACAAACAACAGTTGCGATGCTGGGGATGCGACAAATGTTAATGGTGCATCCGATGTGAACCTCAATGTTTATGGAGTTAATCTCCAAAAACTGTAATTAACGCAGCTATTAGAAAGGCTATGAGAAAAGGCATGAAAAGGTTGAGAAGCTGAATGATGTTCGCTTTAAAACACTTGTCGCTGCTCATAAGAAGAGCTATATTCATACTTCAAATACGATGAATAAACTAAACAAAATCATATATGGCAAGGAGCCCCATTTTAGGATGTACTTAAAAGTATTCCGTCTCTTAGAAGTCAAGAGACCTCAATAATAATAAGGGACCATCGATTTCAGGAAATTGATGGATGAAGTAGAAACCATTAGGTATATCAGCGATTATGCTGGAAGGGACATGCTAAGGTATACATCACAGTCATTCGATGGCAATACCCTTAATTAGTAAGGACATTAATAAAGTCCACAAGAAAGATCCCCTTACATAAAATGGGATGGTCCAAGTTTTAAGGGCACATTAAGGTTTCAAAGCCTGCTTATTATAAATCCATTATGGATCTACCTCAGCTACTCACGTTTTATAGATTAAGAAACGACCAGTCAAAGCTGAGACTGCCCTAAATTTGTCATAGATTTTGTGGCTAAGTTTAAAAAGATTAAGAATGGAGGCGCTTAACCCTCCTAATGTATGATTAGAGGCAGTTCACATTAATAATGACACTAGGTAAATCCCTTATTAAGATTTATTTGCTAAGAATTACATCTGGGTTCAGGTGCTGCTAGGTCTCTCATAAGACCATAAACTTAGCAAACTTTTAGAAAATTTTCTCGTAAGAAACCCAGATATTAAGTGTAAGGTAAGACTCACAGGCAGATCAGAAGAACCATTTCTTCTGTTCCTGTCAGAAACCTTCAGTCGTAGAATTGTAGAAGTATCCCCTCTCTAGGTGTAATGCGCCAGCATTTAGAGTTGATATCTCTTTGATCTCTAAAGATTGTGAATACCAAACGGTATGATGAACAACGCCGTATGATGATTGGTATATCTTAATAAGTTCCATAGATTGCTTCCATGCCTGATCAGTATGGAGGTTTAATGCATGGGATCACAAAGATATTCCGAGAAGTCATAGTACTAAAATCAACTAATTGTATTCAAGGGAGATATCCAGAATGAAATTGTCCAAGTAAATGTTCCCGATTAAGGAAATTCGTGGAATTGTAACATACAGGTGTCACTTATTTGACACAAGCATTAATGGATGAATTGGAGTATGAGATTTGGAAAATCTCTGTAATCTTCTTATACCTAAGTATCTTCTCATAAGTTTTCCCTGCTTACCTCCTGAGAGGCATGTAGAGTTAAGATTAACATCCCGCTGTGGGCAGGGGTATTGTGAAAACTCCATGTTGATTTTGGAATAATCAAAACCCTGATTAAGTAGGTTTTAAGACATAGGCTCATATAGCCTGACTCAATATTCTGAGGGTTTTATGTTATTGAATAAGAAAGACGGTTCATATTGCTTACGTATTAATTACCGCAACCCTAATTAGGCAACGATTGAGAATCGCCATCAGCTGCCCAGGATCATCGATTGTTTGACTAACTGTAAGGATTAGGTACTCTTTAAGATTAGTAATGAGCAATGGTTGGAATAACATTCTCACCTTAAGATAAGCTTTTCCATAATAGTTGCGATATAAGTATCAAGGTGGCTCCTTTGGAGACCTTGTATAAATGAAATATCAAAACATCCGTTGGATGGACGAGACTTTGGGAAGTCCACTTATAAGGATCTGAAGGTTGCATTGGAAACAACGAATAAGATTCATACAATTCCCTAATCATCTGTAAGTTACCAGTATTCGGCAGAAAATCAAGAATTAATGAAAGTAGCAAACCTCCTAAGATCTTGTTAAAGAATAAGGCTCAACAAAAGATATCACCCAGGAAGGGTGTGCCAATTTGTTAAATAATCAGGCTAGTTAAGCTCTGAATATATAGAATCATTCAAAGGAAATCGAATGTATCAAGATCAAGTAGCTCATAAGCTAAAACCTACTTAAGGAGCTTGGCGGAGCTCGCAATACATTGCACACTAGTGACTGATGGATGTGCTTCGCCAATAAGTTAAGAAGAACTATCACATAATGATATGCAAATTTATAATGTGATGAGCATCCTGTATCGATTGAGGATCGACAGGTTAAGAAGCTGCAAAAGGATACATGTACCTAATATAGGGGTCACTTTGGGAGCTTGGAAAGACTCCAGATATGTTATAGGAATTAAGTCCATTATACGACAAAAAGTACCTCTAGCATTTTAGCAAATCTCGAGGTCGAGATTTCTTTTAAGGGGGTGAGGATGTAACATCTCGAAAATTTACGTCCAATAATGTATTGACACGTGTCATAAGCTTTGAACGTGTGAAAGAATACTTTAGAGGGACTAAAATTGACAAACAAAGAAACTATGTGAAAATAAGGGTTCAAAATGTCAACAATGGATAAATATACTTTACAATAACCCTACATGATGTTTATACCCTTAA
>JARYGA010025446.1:0-17480 GCA_030545235.1 Helianthus tuberosus | reverse complement strand
AACACCCAATTCAGAAAAAACGCCATGAAAATACCCAGTTAAAACGCCATAAACACTCAAAAAAGCTATTGTTATGCACGCACAAAAAAAGCTATTTTTTTTAGCTATAATTTACAACAGCTCGAAAACACCATTTTTTTTAGCCATATAGCTCAAAAAATGTGCTGTAAGTTTATTTGTACTGATTTTTGGGCGGTTTATGTGTCTAACCGCCTAAATTAATATTTTTTAAGCTCAGAAAAATCATAATTTGTACTAGTGTAAAAATGCCATAAAACACCCAGTTCAGAAAAACGCCATGAAAAAACTCAGTTGAAAACGCCAAAAAACACCCAGTTCAGAAAAACGCCATGAAAATTCCTAGTCTAAAACGCCATAAAACACCCAGTTTAGAAAAACGCCATAAAACCCAGTTAATTTTTTTTCAAAAAGTATATTAATAGTATACTCGTTGGAAAGATAAAAAAAAACGCTGAGTTTTATGTTGTAATTTTTTCAAAAAATAATCACGTATAAAAAAGTTATTATCGTTTAAATATGATGGGGGAAAATGGCCTGTGATTAGCATGTGCACATTTGTTTAGATCTTCCTATTTTACCTCTCCTGTTAGTTCCAAGGCTCCTATTATTTTCAAAAATGCCACCGCATCAATCTCAGCCACAAACCACTAAGATCTTGTGGCTGAGAATCACTATCACCGTTCTCACACTTTGAGGCGTTCTCTCCTGATCATGTTCCTATATATATATATATATAGGGAGGGGCTCATGCGAGAACCGCGAGAACCAATGTGAACACAACCTAAAATAGCTAAAAAAACCTAAAAAAAACCTAAAAAAACCTAACCCCCCCCCCCCAAAGAAAACCTAACCCCCCCCCCCCCCCCAAAAAAAAAAAACCTAAACCCCCTCCCCAAAAACCAAACCCCCCCCCCAAAGCTAAAATGCTAAAAACTAAACCCCCAAAAAATCTAAAAAAATAAAAAAAAATATACATTTTTTTTAATATTTTTTATGCTCAAATCGCTACTTTTAGTGGCAAAAAAAAAAAAAAAAAAATTAAAATTTTTTTTTTTTACTTCGAAAAGTAGCGATTTTTATATAAAAAATATTAAAAAAAAAAAATGTTTGTGTGATTTTTAGGCATTTTTGGTTGTGTTCACATTGGTTCTCGCAATAAGAGGTGGTTCTCGCATGATCTTCTCCCTATATATATATATATATATATAGGGAGGGGCTCATGCGAGAACCACCCTTATTGTGAGAACCACGAGAACCAATGTGAACACAACCTAAAATAGCTAAAAAAACCTAACCCCCCCCCCCCCCCCCCCCCCCCCGCAAAACTTAAACCCCCCCCCCCCCCCAAAAGCTAAATGCTAAATGCTAAAAACTAAAACCCATAAAAAACCTAAAAAAAAAACCTAACCCCCCCCCCCCCCCAAAAAAACCTAATCCCCCCTCCCCCACCCCCCAAAAACCTAAACCCCTCCCCCCCCAGCTAAAATGCTAAAAACTAAACCCCCAAAAAACCTAAAAAAAATCTAAAAAAATATAAATTTTTTTTTTAATATTTTTTATGCTCAAATCGCTACTTTTAGTGGCAAAATTTTTTTTTTTATTTTTTTTTAAAATTTTTTTGGCTTCGAAAAGTAGCGATTTTTTTAATTTTTTTGGTTCTCGCGGTTCTCGCAATAAGAGGTGGTTCTCGCATGATCTTATCCCTATATATATATATATATATATGGGGGGTTATCTTGAGAACGCTAAAATTGCGAGAACCGTGAGAACGAAGGAGAAAACTAATCAAACTCAATTTTTTAACGCAAACCTCATTATAATTAAAATACGATATTAAAAAAAGAATTTACTCTTTAATAATTCATCTCTTCTTTCAAAATCACTCTTGATAAGTTTTTTACACATGTGTAAATACAATAAACATACACATGTGTAAATGTCAAACTTACACATGTGTAAATTTTCTTTATTTACGAATACATGTAAATTTAAACGTGTAAATTTAATTTCTAACATTGTATTCGAATAATAATGATAAATGTAAAAGAAATTTTGAATTTGAATTGTTTTTGACCTAGTTCTTATGGTTTTTTCATTCGTTTTCAAGGCACATGCATATTCCACCCCTATTTTTTAAACATTCATAACTTTTTATACGAAATTATTTTTTCATAAAAATTTCACCGTAAAATCGAGCTTTTTTTTTTATCTTTAATTTGAGTATCATATTACTATATAAAATATGAAAACTAAAAAAACCCACTAAAATGTATTGTTTAATCTATGTCGTATAACATTTTTTTTGTGCTGAATTTTTGTACTATATTTTTGTGCTGAATTGTTTTTTCTTAAAAAAAAAAATTTTCTCAATTTTTTGTTCTGGATTTTTTTGTACTACATTTTTTTTGGCAAATTGGAAATAAATAATCCCAACTCACTGTTATTGGTCAATAATAATTCCAACTCATTTAATCACCAATAATAATCCGAACTATTCACTTTTGTTTGTAAAATACTCCCACGTTAAAAAAACACAAACTAGGTTAAAATATTGCTGATGTGGCTTAACATGTGTGGACTGACGTGGCTGGTTAACATCTTACCTGTGTATAAAATGATTATCAGCCTCATTTGCACACACAATCGACTGAATTTGCCCAATTTGTAGAATTAGGGGTTTTGAAGGAGAGTGTGATTGTGTGTGCAAATGAGGCTGATAATCATTTTATACACGGGTAAGATGTTAACCAGCCACGTCAGTCCACACATGTTAAGCCACATCAGCAATATTTTAACCTAGTTAGTGTTTTTTTAACGTGGGAGTATTTTACAAACAAAAGTGAATAGTTCGGATTATTATTGGTGATTAAATGAGTTGGGATTATTATTGGCCAATAACAGTGAGTTGGGATTATTTATTTCCAATTTGCCTTTTTTTTTGCTGAATTTTTTCGTGCTATATTTTTTTGTACTAGATTTTTTTTTGTGGTATATTTTTTTGTACTACATTTTTTGTGCTATATTTTTTTGTACTAGATTTTTTTTATTGTATTTTTAAAAAATAAAAAGGGTGCCACATGTCATTTTCATTCCTATTTATAAGGAGCAAAATGCCTTTCATTCCTACTTATTAGGAGTGTCATATGTGTTGGTACGCTTTATGTGGACACGACTCGGTTCGGTTCGACTCGGTTAGGTTCGGCTCAAGACCGACGTCGCGACATTCCTCCGTCGTGCGCCCCAGAGATCGACAAGCGAAGCACGAATAGCCGCGAACCGTTTCCCGCCGACACATCACCATGACATCACCATGATGATGTCATGATGATGTCATGTCTTTAGCCATGCATGCAATTATGAAGTGTTAAAGAAACAGCCATGCACATGGATGAACATGAATTTGCTTATAATAAACGTGAACTGTTATTTATTGGGCTGAAAGTGTTTAGTGGATATCTATATGTCTTGGACCAATCATACTGTTACCACGAAGAACCCATGCATACTACACATGACGAAGAACCACATATAATTAAGGTTGACGAAGAACCCAGCCTATTAGGTCTACGAAGAACATCACAATGCATGACGAATAACCTTACATATTGACGAAGAACCCACTTACATGTATTGACGAAGAACCCATGTACATGTATTGACAAAGAACTCATGTATTATGTACAACGAAGAACATGTTTCGTCAAGGGGTTATTCGCTGATAATGAGTTCGACGAAGAACCTTTTTTTGTTGGTAATGGTTCTTCGTCGGACCTGCTGTGCATATATATATTCAGCAAACAGAAGACAAAGGTGTGAGTCTGAATAGACTAGAGAGAAAACAGAGTGTATATCAGAGAGTTTTATTGTACTTCTTATCACATTATCTTGTATCGAAACTCGTTGATATTCAATATACAACCGTTAAACGTTGAATCTTTGTGTTGTGTTTATCCCTCGCTCGGTTTGTATCGTAACGTGGATTCCGCACTCGTTACGGTATCCGAAACAAGATATCGTAGTTGTCCGACGATCAGAAAAATGGACCTACAATATGTCATCATCACAATCCTTCTTAGGCTACTTAGACAAAATCCACTTTTTAGTGGATACTTCCCATATATATATATATATTAGTTACAAACTCATTGATGCTTTAATGGTTTTAAGTTGTGATTTGTTAATTTTTTTTTTCTTTCTATCACATTTTATTAAATTTATATATATTATTGATTGTTTAGATAAGACACTTTTCCGTTGTTTGATTATTTATTGCAAGTAAATTTGCAAGCATTGGACGTACTCGTACTGTGGTAAAATACTTTTTTTTAATTATACATGTTACGCTCTGAGTCAAACCAAGAACGGCCGTTTTTATTCTTTTAGTTCTCCGCTGATGTGGTCGCTGACAGTTGTGTGGGGTTGGTTAAGTTCTCACAGTTTTAGCCCCCGCAACAATGATGCGGGGTGCTTAGGACTAGTTATTGAACAAATCTCAAAGTCTCATGTTTTTTCTATAGATGATTATAACCTGCCCTGAAGTTAACAAATAATAATTTGGTTGAGTTGATGAAATTTATTGAAAAAGATATCTTTAAAACGATTGGATGCATACAGTTTAAAAGATATATTAAGTTGAGTTGGTTTGTGATGGTCCTACTTCTTTATCAACTAGCTAAGCTAATCTTCTTTGACTGAACCTGGAATCCGATCTTCACGTATAATGACTTAATTAAGTTACCACTTGCATAATAAATACAATCCATGTTAGCTAATCAAGTCAGTGTTCTTTGTCTCAACCTGGAATCCGATCTTCACGTATAAAGACTTAGGTGGTGTTTGTTTTTTTTCAAAAAGAGCTTCCTGCCTCTTCTGTCTGCACCGTGCAGACGCGGGAAGAGGTTTAGCCTCAAAAGAGTGTTTGTTTTTTTTTTTTGAGAAGTGCTTCCTGTCTCTCCCCAGCCTCTTCATGAGGAAGTGATAAAACCAAAGCTTCTCCAAGAAGAGCTTTACCTCTTCTTGGCACCACCTCCACCTCCACCCATGCTCCGCCCCTGCTCCGCCACCACCACCACTGCTCCGCCACCATCATCATCATCATCACCACCCCTGCTCCGCCACCTCCACCTCCACTCCGCCACCACCTCCGCTGCTCCAGCCCCACAAACAAAACCCCCAAATCTTCTCCACCTCCACCTCCACTCCGCCATCACCTCTGCTCCACCTCCACTCCGCCACCACCTCCGACATCATCATCAACATCACAAACAAAACCCCCAAAACAAAACCCCCAAAACGAAAACCCTAAAATCGAAAACCCTAAATCGATCGGAGATGGCAGTTGCAGGTTGCTCGGTGGTTGTGATCGGAGATGGCAGTTGCAGGTGTGTAGGCGGAGGTGGTGACGGTCGTTTTGTTCGATTCGTGATGATGGAGATGGCAGTTGCAGGTTGCTCGGTGGTTGTGATGATGGCGGTGGAGGTGGTGACGGTGGTTGTGATGATGGCGGTGGTGAAGTGGTGGCGGTGGTGATGATGGCGGTGGTGAAGTGGTGGCGGTGGTGATGATGATAGCAGTTGCAGGTTGCTCGGTGGTTGTGAGAAGAAGAGGTTTTATATAAAAGAAAAAACAAACCCTCTTCTCCTTGCAGACTGAAGACATTTGGTCCACCTCTTCTCCTGCAGATGCCTGCAGATGTGGCCTGCAGCAGAAGAGGTTTTCAAGAAGAAAAAACAAACAGCACCTTATGTTACCACTTGCATAATAAATTCAATATATATGTATGAAGATTCATCCATGACAGCTTTTGTCTTGGTTTCACATTTTAGAATCTTCTTGGAAAGACTGATAGACGACTTATTTGATTGGTTTTCAGTCTCAGAATTTATGCCAATGCCAAGATTATAAACCTCTATAGTTTTTGAGTGTGCCTATTGGCACACTAAAGCGCCTATTGGCACACCAAACCCTAGCAAAATTAGGGTTTATCTACGTTGCGTATTGGTCAATACGCTGCGTATTGACCAATACGCAGCGTAGATAGCCCATAGATCTCAGTGCCTGATAACCAATCATTGCACAGAAAACAAGGTGTGTCTATGCTGCGTATTGACCAATACGAAGCGTATTAAATTTTACACAAATGGTCCCTGGAGTTTCAAAAATTGACACCAATGGTCCCTTATTTTTGATATATTTACACTTTGGTCCCTGTTGTTTCATAAATTGACATAAATGGTCCCTGTCAGGGACTATTTTTGTAAAAACTGAAACTTAAGGGACCAAAGTGTAAATATATCAAAAATGGGTTAAAAAGGGGGTCTTCTTTAAAGAACCGGCCCTTGCAAGACTCGAACTCGTGACCTGTCGTTTAGAACCGCAACGCCTTAACCAGTTTATCCTCTGTCCAGAGCTGTTAGAATATGAAACTTAATTCATTATATACTCTCCTTAGGTAATACGCTGCGTATTGCTCAATACGCATCGTATGTAAAACATCTGCAAAATTGGGGTCATTTTAGTAGGATTGAAGTATCAAAAGTTTACCAGGTTTATATACGCTGCGTATTGGTCAATACGCAGCGTATATAACCTTCCTGAATTTTAAAACTTCCAGATCTTTATCTAGAACTTTATCTATACAACAGAAAGCAGAGGATTGTGAATTCGAATTGTGAACAGATGGATAAATAGACTTTCATGTGACACTTCAATAGGCAGCGTATTGCTCTCTACTCCCCGTATTACTTTATTCACGTGCCTGGACAACATCGTATCGATGTCAAATCAGTCTGACATACGCTGCGTATGGACCACTACGCAACGTATAGGTTTACATCTATACGATGCGTATTGATCACTACGCACCCTATGTCAGACTGATTTGACCATGGTACTAGGTTTGACTGTCTGGTAGTGTACCAACCACTAACATACGCTTCGTATTGAGCAATACGCAGCGTATTACCTAACGAGTGTATATAAGGAATTAAGTTTCATATTCTAACAGCTCTGGACAGAGGATAAACTGGTTAAGGCGTTGCGGTTCTAAACGAGAGGTCATGAGTTCGAGTCTTGCAAGGGCCGGTTCTTAAATGAAGACCCCCTTTTTCCCCTTTTTTGATATATTTACAAAAATGGTCCCTGAGATTTCGTAAATTTACACAAATGGTCCCTGGTTTTTCGGTTGGTTACAAAAAGGTCCCTAAACTTTCGAAAACTGACAAATATGGTCCCTGAAGTTTCATAAATTTACAAAAATGGTGCTCTGGTTATACGCTACGTATTGCTCAATACGCAGCGTATGCGGACCTTGTTTTCTGTGCAATGATTGGTTATCAGGCACTGGGATCTATGGTCTACCTACGCTGCGTATTGGTCAATACGCAGCGTATAGGGTTAACCCTATACGCTGCGTATTGACCAATACGCAGCGTATTTAAACCCTAAGTGTGCAGATAGGCAAGCTGAGTGTGCAGATAGTGGGGGCCTAGTTTTTATATTCATTGAGTAGAAACAACAAAACTACACAACCTGCAACTTTGCTAGCAATTTACAACAATCATGGCATTGTCCATGACCCATTTCATCACTTTTATCCTTCTTGTTTTGATCCCAGTTGTAGCTTCATTCTCCTTCAATTTGACAAACATCGGTCCACAAAATCTAAATCGTGAAATAGTTACAGAAGGTGACGCTTACATCACCCACGATGGAATCCAACTGACCCGAGATGGGATTGATTCCAATCGGAGCCAAAAAGCTGGACGGGCCACATTCATCAGACCACTACATCTTTGGGACAACAGGTCTGGTGAGCTAGCCAGCTTCAGCACCAATTTCACATTTGTGATTGATGCAAGCGGGCGTAAAAGTTATGGTGATGGCCTCACGTTCTTTC
The DNA here is from genome assembly GCA_030545235.1 of Helianthus tuberosus. NCBI lineage: Eukaryota > Viridiplantae > Streptophyta > Magnoliopsida > Asterales > Asteraceae > Helianthus > Helianthus tuberosus. The sequence goes on along the minus strand of JARYGA010025446.1, from coordinate 9,562 downwards.
TTGCTAAGAATAACTCTGTGATGGCCCTTGGTAGAGCCATGGGGCTTCCAGTCAACTACACAACCCATGAGCCCATGAGCCGATTCGTTGCGGTTGAGTTTGATACTTACTGGAATGGTATTGATGCAAATGCCTCTAGAAATATTACATTGGGTGATCATGTTGGTATTGACATCAATTCTCTATTTTCTGTTAGAGCTCAGAAATGGCTAAGCAATGTAACCGGTGGGAGCGTGTGTCAAGCGTGGATTGTGTATGATTCGGTTTCAAAATCTTAGTGTTTCCTTCACCGGTCATAAAAATAATACGGTGGTGCATCAAGATGGACTTGTTTACACGGTTGATCTCAGGAAGGAGTTGCCCGAATGGGTTATCTTTGGGTTTTCTGCTACGACTGGTGCATCGGTCCAGAAGCAATATGTGACATCTTGGAGTTTTGTTAGTTCGGATATACAAGTTGATGAGAACAACGAAATGCAACCAAACGCGAGTCCTGATCCAATGGATGGGAAAAAAAGCCGGGTGGGATTAGTAATTGGAATATTGGCTCCGATTACCTCTTTGGTTGTGCTTGCATTTGTTTGGTGGAGGTGGAAGAAGCATAGAGATGATGAACCGGAGGACATTGCACTTGATGAAGAGATGAACTATGATTTAGAAATTGGAACTGGGGCTAAAAGATTCTCGTATCATGAATTAGCTTTGTCAACTAGCCACTTCGCAAAGAAAGAGAAGCTTGGAGAGGGAGGATTCGGTGGTGTTTACAGAGGTTTTTTGAAAGATTCGAGCACTTACATAGCGGTGAAAAGGGTGTCGAAGAGTTCAAAACAAGGAATAAAGGAATATGCATCAGAAGTTAAGATCATTAGTCGATTAAGACACAGAAACCTTGTTCAACTCACCGGTTGGTGCCATGAGAAACGAGAACTCCTACTTGTTTACGAGTATATGGAAAACGTGTTAGAAATATAATCGTTGCATTCGTTATTAAACTTTAGTTATGTTTATTATTATTATTCGGACATGTAAGTATTTATGACATATAATTAGGATATTAACTTATAAGGTTAGATGATAAGCGGTTTAGGAAGATAAGCGGTCAAGTACTCAGATCAAACTGCCATGGCAGTTACCCGCCAAAAGTTAACCGCTAATATGTACATTTAAATAGTTATTGCCGGGAAACATTTTCCGGTTATCAAGACATTTTCTCGTTCGCTGAAATTGTCCAGTTTATTCGTTTTGATTTCTCTGCAAGATTTTTCTTTGCATTCGTTCCTTGATTTACAAATAAACATCATCATGTCTGTAAGTAAGAATCAATCTTCCGCTGCAAATGCATATGATGATGTTTCGGTTTTCCAACAAAGTGGTATCAGAGCCACTTCAAGGAATCAATCTGAAATCAAACCAAACTCTACCACTCTCCCTTGTCAACACTGCACCGATGAACAAAATGAAAGAAACAAGCGAAACTCCCGCATAAGGCTTTGTTATTATTGTCACTTACCGGGTCATCAAATCTACAACTGTAAGGCCAAAGAAAATGATGAAGCAACACAACTATTAAAGCAGGCTATCAATGCCGGGATTAGACGACAAGAAGAAGATATACACTGCCAAGATGAAATGATTGTCACTGGTACCGATGGTGGACAATGGGCAGAGATATGGTACGTTAATCCATCGTTTAATCATCATTTTTCAGGCAATATTAATGTTTTTAAAAGGGTAAAACATATGATGGGATTAGAAACAAGATCTGGTATGAACAATTTTCTGTTCATAAGAGAGGTAGGATCGGTGGAAATGAAAACAGGAAATGAAACGCTAAACATACAAAGTGTTTTTTATTCACCGGAAATCGACCGGAATGTACTTAGTCTTGATCAGTTAACATTACAAGGCTATACGGTCAGAAAGTCCGGTGATAAATGTAAGATATATCCTATGTTTTCATCACCGGTTGTAAATTCAAGAAATGAAACAAGCGGGTAAACAAGAGAAGAGGAATTGGGTTTATATAAAAAACGGAGATTACAAGATCTGAAAGGTGTGGATGATGAATTTAAAGAGGCATATCTGAATTCTTATTTCGAAACCTTAAATGTTTCGAGTGAAGATGATAATTACTGGAATAGATTGATTTTAAAATCATTAAAATTCCAAGAATTTGCTGATTGTAAGGCCTTGATTGACATGCTCGACGACCGAGAGTATGTTTTCAAATATAAAGTTGAACTTCAAAACAAGTTTGAAGAGATGGTTCGATGGTTCCTAAATGGTTATATGGGAATTACAACAAGACCTGTTCCGCCCTACACTATTGATCAAAAGAAGATAGACCTGTTAAGTCTATACATTCTAGTAGCAAGCGATGGTGGATACCGAGAAGTTACAACCGAAAACACATGGCCAATCATAGCAAAGGATTTAGGCTTCGGATATGAAGATGGAGATTATATGAGAATAGTATACGCCATGTACCTTGACGTGTTAGAATATTACTATAAATTCAAGACAGTTCAAGACAGGGTACAGGTGAAGGAAATGATTAATGATAATGCTGGTTCATCTCGAGGCTGCCATAGGAGGACCGGAAATGCAGATAAAGTTCAAGAAAGTGCTGCAGGAAATGATCAGAATGATGCTGAATTGTCTCGATGCTGTTACAGAAGGATCAGAAGTGCAGAAGATGTTCGAGAAGATGCTGCGAGGAATGATCAAGCCGGTGTTGGTTCGATGCATTATGCATTGTTTGCTGAGAATGGATGGGCAGACAACTGGAATATACACAAGAGGAGGAAAAGATTTAACTTCAATCACATAAAGAAAGCGGTGGACGATGCCAACAAAAGTGTGATGCAGCAAGGATCAAATATAACCAAAGTTTAAGGGGGTTGTGTTAGAAATATAATCGTTGCATTCGTTATTAAACTTTAGTTATGTTTATTATTATTATTCGGACATGTAAGTATTTATGACATATAATTAGGATATTAACTTATAAGGTTAGATGATAAGCGGTTTAGGAAGATAAGCGGGTCAAGTACTCAGATCAAACTGCCATGGCAGTTACCCGCCAAAAGTTAACCGCCAATATGTACATTTAAATAGTTATTGCCGGGAAACATTTTCCGGTTATCAAGACATTTTCTCGTTCGCTGAAATTGTCCAGTTTATTCGTTTTGATTTCTCTGCAAGATTTTTCTTTGCATTCGTTCCTTGATTTACAAATAAACATCATCATGTCTGTAAGTAAGAATCAATCTTCCGCTGCAAATGCATATGATGATGTTTCGGTTTTCCAACAAAACGGAAGCTTAGATTCACATCTTTTCGAGGCGAAGAGCTTATTGAGATGGGGCACAAGGTTTAAAATTGCACAAGGCCTGGCTTCTGCTTTGTTTTATTTGCATGAAGAATGGGAGCAATGTGTTTTGCATAGAGATATTAAACCTAGTAATGTGATGTTGGATTCGAATTTCAGTGCGAAGCTTGGTGATTTCGGGTTAGCTAAGTTGGTTGACCACGAGAAAGGCTCGCAGACAACAATGTTAGCTGGAACGATGGGGTACATGGCTCCTGAATGTGCAGTGACTGCAAGGGCAAGCAAGGAATCAGATGTGTATAGTTTCGGATTGGTTGCCTTGGAAATAGCGTGTGGACGGAAATGTATAGAGTTCAAGGCTGAAGAAAATAAAATACGGTTAAAAGAATGGGTTTGGGAGCTCTACGGGACGAAGACCCTTTTAGACGCTGTTGATCCACATCTAGAGTTGGAGTTTGAGGAAGAAGAAATCAAGTGCTTGATGACAACTGGTTTATGGTGCGTACATCCTGACCCAGAACTTCGCCCATCAATGAGACAGGTGAATCAAGTATTAAACTTTGAAACTTCACTGCCTATAATCCCTTCGAAGATGTGTCACACCCAGACTTTCCACGTGTCACCGGTGGGCCCGGTGGGGAGTATCGTGACGTAGTTGAGATCATCATAGTCAAACAACACAACATATAAATGCACAGCGGAAGCAAAAGATAAATATATTACATTCCGAATATAAGTAATGTCAAAGTATTACAACGGAAGGTAAAGGATCCACATGCGGATCAATAAAAGAAAACTGTTCAACAGACTTTAGGCATCTAGAACTTGCAAGATTCCCTAATGACGCCCTGAGCTCCCAGCCAATTACGCATAGTACCTGTCACTTAACCTTTTGGAAAATACGTCAGTTTACACTGGTAAATACAATTAACTGACTCATTTTGAAAAGAGTTTAAGAAAATTGATTTGAATGCACGTGGCACAAAATATCTTTTATAATTTGATTAAAATGCACGAGGCAAAATTAATCTTTTATACTTGGGACAATTTTATTAATAAAGATCTTGTATCCGATTTACATGGTTGTCCAACATTTAGGGCCGGTTATTATACAATACAAGCCGGTCAAGATTAATCGACACACCATAAATATAACTCACAAGAAGACATCCTTACGAGTGAGTATATCTTTTACATACGCAACAGGAGGTGTTATGCCTACGCCTTGTGCTTAAGTTATTGCCATTCACTTTTTAAAATGAGCCAAGGATATCCAGGACACGGTCATTAACCCCCAAAGTTATTTGTTGTCAATCAATACAGATTAAAATGGGATTATGCAATTTAATCATCTCCGATTAAAAGGTTTCTACACCCGACCAAGCGGTATTTTTATAATACCGTACCCCAAGCCCGTATAAGGGAAAATAAGTTAAACGTATTTATCTGAGCTAGCAATGCAATTTATACTTAGCCGTATATTCTAATCAGCAAGCACAAGTACTTCTACTGGGGCTCTCAATCTGGAACGAAGGTTTTATTAACCTATTAAATTCCTAACGGGTCTTATTTAAGTCGTAACTTAGACCGGTTAGTTTTAAGGAAAGGTTTACGGTTAAAAACGCATGATTAAGCGAAGACCGGAATAGGATGTGATTTAGACCCGACAAGTTTGGAGACTTGTATAATATGGGTAAACTAAACACATTCTGGATTTTGAGATAAAAACGATAACGTTTGACCCGTTTCGGCTAATTTATGCAAACTAGTTACATAAACCGAACCGAACGCGAATAACGCATGACGGGTAATCATGAGAGTCATATACAGGTTTCCTAAGTTAATTATGCCTCAAATATGTTGTGTCATCAGTAAGATGTCTTTCATTATGCCCAAACGTATTTAAACACAAACTAGGCCTCGTAGGGGTAGTTTGGTCATTTAAAAGGTTATAAAAGAGTTTAAGTATTTACCTGAGTTACAGGTCTGGTATAATCAGCGAAAATACTTATTTTGATAAGTTATAACAGTAGGATAAAGTATATATGTGAAATTTATCAATTCTAACCAAACTATGCACCGAAGGGGCATTTTGGTAATTTCACATAAGCCGTAAAGCTCAAAACTGAAGTCTGAGTTTATCAACCTTTGCTTACTGTTAAAATATTATAATTTGCCTCAAATATCAGTAGGTATCAACCCTTGTATGTTTAAAATAGTTTAAGTACATACTATGCGTTAAAAACGCTTAAAAAGGCGATTAGAAGCCATTTCCGGGTTCGATACATAAAGCTGATATTTTTTATTATTCCAGAAGGCTTAAAATACTTTATTTATCATTTAAGATCAGTAGAAAAAGGTTTGGAGTCGTTTAGATAAGTAAAACTCATTTTATGGCCCGTAAGGGCAAAACCGACAATTACCGGATTAAGCCTACGACTATAAGTTATGCTCATCCTAAAATTTATTAAAAATCTTTAAAAATCCCAAAATAATATATTACATCATTAGGTAAAAGATTTGATATCAAAAAGTAGGCTTAACTAGGCTATACGCTAATTACGCCGTTTTATTAACATAAGGCTTTAATTTTACGCTAACGAGCATAACTCTTATTCTACACCTCAAACTAATGTCAAACTTTGCATACAAGTCTATATATCAATACTTAAGGTTTCTACTCTTTTACATTTTCAAAAATCACGTTTTAAGGTGAAAAGGGCAAACTGGTCAACATATGAGCAATTAACGGAATCATGCGTATTAATCGGTTAACTAATGAACCATAATGTATAATCACAGAGGGTTATACTAGCATGTAACCTGGTCCAAATGAAGCTCTTAGGTATTTCTAAATCATACCTAAACGGATCAGAACTGAAAGTCAAAGTGAAAGTCAAACTATGCGACTTTCGGTTCCGAACCGGGTCTAAACAGGAAATTGTCGGGTTGAACATGTTTAGACATGTTCTTACACTTATTACTAAGTTATAACAATGATAAAACAGGTTGTATATGATCTACATTGCTAATTATGCATAAATTGTAATTTAAGTATCCTGTTGATTTTTTCTTAGCAAGTTTGACCCGACTTTTGACCTGATTAGAGTGGTAATCAGGGGGAACCCTTTTGAGGTTTTATTACCCACATAATTACCTACTTAAAGGTACTTTTGATTCGACTAATCACTGGACCCTTAGTGATTAATCTTAAAGTCAACCGTTAATTACGACGGTTTGACTTTTAAGCTAAAACTAGGCTAAAACTTAATTAAGAAAGGTTAAGCTAACTTACCAAGGTCCTATGCTTGATTAGTGATCACTTGAGAGTGCCTTGGAGCTCCAGAAATGATCAGATTGCTTGAAGGAAGGTGTGAAGAATGAGTTGCAAGTTCATGGCCTTTTATAGTGTTTAATCCACCATAAGAAGTTGACACTTGGGTCTACCACTCTCCACAACTCATCAACACATGTTCCTAGTGCTTAGGGGGTGTCTAGGGGTCAAGAGAAATGTGGAAAATCAGATGAGATCGATCAGATTGCACTCAGCAGGCCAAAAACTCAAAGAAATCGAAGCTGGGCACCCCTAGCGTGACGCTAGGCCCCCCTCGCGTCGCGCTTGGCCCCTTCTGCACAAAATCCATATTTTAGATTTTTGCGATTTGATCCTTGGCTCTTCAAAACTCGATTAGGCACTTGTTTATTGCATTATGAACCCTCATAATTGATCTATAAGGGCTTTAAAACATATACCCACTTTGTTAAGTCCCCGGTTAACTTAATTGTTACCCGAAAAGTCCTAACTTTCAACGTTGACGCTTTAACCCCTTGTAAACGAATTTGATCACAACTTGCTCATAAGATAACGAAACTTTATGAAATTTATACCGTGTATTCTAGTGAGCATAATTAACCGTTACAAAGCTTCGTGTTTGTCAAAAGGTCACTCAGAGGTATAACTTAAACATGTGGACACATTTAGCCCCTGTAGTTTGTAATCTCTCACTTTTAGCTTCGTATGATCCATGATTTATTCGTTTGAAGGTATGAGCACCATGTAGGGTTAATGTACATTATATTTATTCACATTTGACACTTAGAATACGTATATTCACATACTATCCATGTTTGTCAACTTTAGTCCTTCTATAATATTTCTTTCACACGTTTAAACATTTGACATGTGTCTACACATTATAGGATGTGAATTTTCGAGGTGTTACATCCTCACCCCCTTAAAATAAATCTCGACCCGAGATTTACTGAAATAAGTAAGGGTACTTTTCCTTCATCGTGGATTCAACCTCCCACGTATATTCGGGTCCTCTGCGGGCATCCCATTTTACCTTTACTATAGACACATGCTTCCTTCGAAGCTTCTTAACCTGTCGATCTTCAATCGACAATGGCTTTTCTTCACATCGTAATTCTGTATAACATTATGTGATAGTGCTTCTTGACTTATTGGCGAAACACATCCTTCAGTCACTGGTGTGCAATGTATTGCGAGCTCCGCCAAGCTCCTTAAATAGGTTTTAGCTTTAAGGCTACTTGATCTTGATACATTCGATTTCCTTCGAATGATTCTCTATTTTCAGGGCTTAACTAGCCTGATAATTTAGCAAATTTGGCACACCTTTCCTGGGTGATATCTTTTTGTTGAACTTTATTTCTTAACAAGAATTTTGGAGATTTGCTATTTTCATTAATTCTTTATTTTCTGCCAAATACTGGCAACTTACAGATGATTATGTATTTGCGTGATCCTATTTGTTGCTTCTAATGCAACTTTCAGATTCTGATAATTGGACTTACCAATCTATTGTCCTATCAATAGGCGTTTAACATTTCATTTATACAAGGTCTTCACAGGAGCCACCTTGATACTTATATACAACTATTTAGGAAAAGCTTATCTTGAGGTGAGATGGTTATTCCAACCATTTCTCAAAACTAATCTTAAGGAATAGCTAATCCTTACAGCTAGTCGAACAAATCGACGATTCTGGGTAGCTGATGGCGATTCTCAATCGTTTCCTAATTAGGGTTGCGGTAGTTAATTCATAAGCAAAATGAACCGTCTTTCATACTTAACTATACCGAATTCTTAGGATATTGAGTTAAGCTATATGAATCTATATCTTAAAATTTACTTAATCAGGGTTTCGGTTATTCCATAATTAGCATGGAGTTCTTACAACACTCTAACCCAAAACGGGATGTTAATCTTAACTCTACTTGCCTCTCAGGAGGTAAACAGGGTAGTCTTAGGAGAAGATAATCAAGATACAAGGAGGTTATAGAGATTCCCCCATCTCAGGCTCCAGTTCACCCATCATTGCTTGTGTCAAATAAGTGACACATTTATGCTACGAGTCCACGGATTTCTTAATCAGAGACTCTTACTTAGACAATTCCATTCTGGATATCTTCTTTGAATACTGTTAGTTGACTTTAGTACCATATGATCATTGGGATATCTTTGTGGTTCCATGCATTAAACCTCCATACTGATCAGGCATGGAAGCAATCTATGGAACTTATTAAGATACATCAATTTTTCATACGGCGGTTTGTCATACCATTTGGTATTCGTAATCAATAGGGATTAAAGAGATATCAATTACATGCGAATGTCCTTTATCTCTAGAGAGGGTACATTAGGATTTTATGACTTAAAGATTTCTGACAGGAACAGAAGAAATGGTTCCTAGCATCAATAAAACAATTTCTTAGTTGCAATCCAACAACTGCTATTCCTCACCCTGATGGCCTTAACATATACTAACCATGGTTTCATTAAACTATACAGGCCAATATGGCACTAACATTCTTAATGAACGTCATTTAAAATATATTAATATTACTTAGCCTAGGTCGCAAAAGACCATCAATGGCATTAAAGATTTGGACCTAGTCCATCACTTTTCTGACAGAGGATCAAAACGTCACATCTGTCTTTATTATATTGATGGATTTGGATAGCTTAAAAGCTTGCCATAAGGACATCAGAAAAGAGTGATTCCTAATAGATATATAAAGTACCGATCTAAGGTTTGTTGGAGCATTCTCTAAAGTATCATCGGTCAATTTCCATCTCGCGTTAAATGACCGGAGTCCTAGTCAGGCGGAGACAATAGTTCTCAACAGTTATCGTTCATTATAGGATTATATATGCCAGCATCAAATAAATTTCTGCATAAATTACTTGATAAGGAAAAGTACCTGCTA
>JARYGA010025445.1:0-28990 GCA_030545235.1 Helianthus tuberosus | reverse complement strand
ACGCTAATAAAAGATGATCCATTTGAAATTAACATTACACCGGTTCCATGTTTCTTTCAAAACTCCTTTATTAGTAATATTACAATTAATAAAGATCTTTGTGTTAATATAATGCCAAATTACATTTTCGAAAAATTAAGTATTGGTGATTTTTCTCCACTTCAAATACCCATTTTTCTATCTAATTGGAAAACAATAAAATCAATGGGAATAGTTGAGGATATATTAGTGCAAACAAATCAAATGGTAATCCCAACAGACTTCGTCATCCTTGATGACGCTCCGTTAGTATTGGGACGACCTTTTGTAAAAACATATGAAGCTTTGAAAAATCGGAAGAAAAACGATCTATCCATTCAATTAGGGGCATTTAAAAGAAGTGTCGATCTTGAGCGTTCAATGAAATATCCATTCGGCAATAATGACTCCCTAATTGAAGATGAATATGAGCCACCCGATACAAGAGAAGAAATCGACCACTTTGTTGAAGAAGAGGTCGCCATAGAACAAACCTTTTTGGTTCTTGATCAAAATGAGCAACCAAATAAGGAGTCTCCTAAAGACCCACCACTTGAGCTCAAAGAGCTTCCAAAAGGTTTGGAATATGCTTTTCTCGACAAAGATGGTAAGTTACCCTGTAATTATTTCATCAAAATTAACTAGTGTAGAAACAGATAAACTAATCTCACTTTTGAAAAAACACAAAAACGCGATCGCTTGGAAACTTGTAGATATTAAGGGAATAAGTCCTTCCATGTGCACGCACAAAATTTTAGTGAATGATGACTATAAATCAGTAATACAACAACAACGTAGAGTAAATCCAAACGTCCAAGAAGTGGTTAAAAATGAAGTCATCAAATTACTTGACGCCAGACTCATTTACCCAATCTCCGATAGTCCTTGGGTAAGTCCCGTTCAAGTAGTTCCTAAGAAAGGAGGTATGACGGTGATCACTAACGAGAAAAAACGAATTAATACCAACAAGAACCGTCACAGGATGGAGATTTTGTATAGATTATCGTCGATTAAATGAGGCAACAAGGAAAGATCACTTTCCTTTACCTTTTATTGATCAAATGTTAGAAAGATTATCCTGTCATAAATTTTATTGTTTCTTAGATTGTTTTCCAGGTTACTTTCATATTTCGATAGCACCCGAAGACCAAGAAAAGACAACATTCACATATCCCTACGGAACTTTTGCTTATCGACGCATGCCTTTTGGTCTATGTAATGCCCTCGCAACTTTTCAACGTTGCATGGTGGCCATCTTCCATGATATGATAGAAAAGACTATGGAAGTCTTCATGGAAGACTTTTCTATCTTTGGAGATTCATATGACCAATGCCTCGATAACCTTGAACGAATGCTATCCCGATGTGAGGAAACTAACCTCGCCCTTAATTAGGAAAAATGTCATTTCATGGTAACGGAGGGAATAGTACTCGGTCACAAAATCTCAAGCGAAGGAATGGAGGTTGATCGAGCAAAAATAGACACTATTTCTCGATTACCACCCCTATCCTCCGTTCGAGCCATCAGAAGTTTCCTAGGACATACCGGATATTATAGACGATTTATCAAAGACTTTTCAAAAATCTCAAGGCCTCTAACAAAATTACTTGAAAAAGATGCTCCATTCATCTTTGACAAGGATTGCAACCAAGCATTTCTCACACTAAAAGAAATGTTAGTCAATGCACCTATCATGATAGCGCCTGATTGGAAATTACCTTTCGAAATCATGTGTGATGCAAGTGACTTTGCAGTTGGAGCCATCTTGGGACAAAGAAAAGATAAGCATTTTCACCCAATATATTACGCTAGTAAAACACTTAACGATGCACAAGAAAATTACACAACAACTGAAAAAGAATTGCTAGTTGTAGTATTTGCCTTTGATAAATTTCGTTCTTATCTTGTTCTTTCTAAAACGATAGTTTATACAGACCATGCAGCCATTCGATATCTCTTTAAGAAACAGGATGCTAAACCACATTTAATCAGATGGATTCTACTCCTCCAAAAGTTCGACATTGAAATAAAAGACAAAAGAGGAGCAGAAAACACCGCTGCAGATCATATTTCCCGCCTGGAAGATCCAGCTTTGGAGGCAACTAGGGACGAGCTAATCAATGAAAAATTTCCGACGGAGTCCCTAGAAATGGTGGAATACCGAGAAGAACCATGGTACGCCGACTATGCTAACTACTTAGCTAGCGGAATAGTCGCGAAAGGATGGCCACATCATTAAAGAAAAAAATTCTTTGCCGATGTAAAGCATTATTTTTGGGAAGATCTTTATCTTTTCAAAATGTGTGCCGACCAACTCATCCGCCAATGCGTATACGGTAGTGAAGCAAGAAGAATTCTCCGCCATTGTCATGAAGGTCCATACGGAGGACATCATGGTGCCGCTAGTACCGCACGAAAGGTATTTGATTCAGGATTTTATTGGCCAACCCTTTACAAAGACGCCCAAAGTCTTATCAAGACATGTGACGCTTACCAACGAGCAGGTAATATTTCTTCTAAAAACGAAATGCCACAAAATGGCATTCTTGTTTGTGAAATTTTTGATGTGTGGGGACTCGACTTTATGGGACCTTTCCCACCGACAAAAGGAAACAAATATATACTTGTGGCAGTAGATTACTTGTCTAAATGGGTCGAGGCCGAAGCCCTTCCAACAAATGATGGAAGAGTTGTGGTAAGATTCCTGAAACGATTATTCTCTCGTTTTGGAACTCCAAAAGCATTAATAAGTGATAAAGGTACCCATTTTTGTAACCATCAACTTGAAATTTTTTTAACAAGGTATGGGCTCTATCACCGGGTCTTAACAGCATATCACCCTCAAACAAACGGACAAGCCAAAGTGACTAATCGAGGTTTAAAAAGAATACTTGAAAAAACTGTAGGGTTAAATAAAAACGAAGGGGCTGATAAATTAGACGATGCTTTATGGGTTTTTTGAACTGCATATAAAACAACAACATGTACCACCCCATATAAGCTTGTCTATGGAAAAAGTTATCATTTGTCGGTAGAGATAGCTCACAAAGCCTACTGGGCAATTAAAAACATAAACTTAGACATAGAAATTGCCGGTAAAAATCGATTTTGTCAATTAAATGAATTAGACGAATTAAGGAATCACGCATACTCTAACTCCGAAATTTATAAGGAAAGAATGAAAAATTTGCATGATAAACACATTAAACCTAATGAATTTCGGGTAGGAGATCAAGTTCTATTGTTTAATTCACGACTTCAATTATTTCCTGGTAAATTAAAGTCTAGATGGACGGGACCTTTTTCTATCACCCATATTTTTCCACACGGTGCTATTGAAATTAAATCTCGGAATGGAATTCCATTCAAAGTCAATGGCCAACGGCTTAAGCTTGATCAAGGATTCATTGAGGATGAAGAGGAGGAGATCTCGCTACAAGCGGCCGACGAATAAACGAAGGTTTGAACATCAACATCATATCTTGTAAGTAACGAACATCGGAAAAGCTTCTAAATCGGTAAGATTTCTAAAAATAAGTTTTGGAAAACGGGTCACTCACACATGCACTTAAAAAAATTTAAAATTGCTCACCCACGGGGCCGTGTCCAGCTGGACACGGAGCCGTGTTCGCGCAACTGTCGGGGATAAAACCCCTTTTTCCTTCATTTCTTCACTTCAACACGCCCCGTTTCCCCAAGAACTCTCTGGTTCCACCGGAAATTTCTGCAGATTTACACATTCTTCTGACTTCCAACAACGTCAAGGTTTGATTCTATCATCATAGTTAGTTAGATTAATCACTTGCATGTAGTTTAACATCAAAAATTTGGGAAAATCTAGGGTTCTTCAACTTGAACCAAATCAAACCTCAAATTTTTGCTTAGATCTATTAGTAGTAGTTTAGTTACATGTTATAGGAAGTAAATCAACTTGAATTGTTAATAGATTTGCCCGATTTCTCACAAAAACCTCAAACCCTTGTTTTTGAACCGAAAAAGATGAAATTGAAGGGGTAAACGGTTTGTTTTGAGAAAAACGGCACTTGGGGTTTCATTTTCGGGGAAAACCGCCCCTACTGGACCAAAAATTTTCAAGTTTTCGGAACCGGGTGGAAAAATTAAGTTTTTAGGAAACAGACACCTGAGCACGGGGTCGTGCTCAGTGAGCACGGGAGCGTGTCCAGCTAAATTCCGGCGAACATGGGGCGTGTCCAGTGAACACGGGGCCGTGTTCAGCTCGCTGATTTCAGTTTTCTTCGAAAATTTACTGTTTCGTGCTAATTGTTTTGTGTTTTCTTTCAGATGGCCAAGAAGTTTACAAGATTCAACCAGAATGAGTGGGCTGCTCAAGCCCGGTTTGAAGTTCTCAAGACAAGGCCCGAAGAGAACCCGCGACAAGTCTGCCTCGACACCTTAGAAGCGGTAGGACAAATTGACTGCTTTAACAACCTAGTCACTGGTCCATTGAGGGCAGCTCTTTGCACTAGGCTCCACTCGGTTCACGAGTATAACATGGAGTTCTATAGCACGTTTGTCTTCAAGGGAAGAGCGGAGCCATTTGATAATGAGGGAGTGGAATTTCGTTGTGCTGGGAATATGCTCTCAATATCGATTGCACAATTTGGGGCAATCATTGGGTTATATGCTGAAGAGGATGCTGGAGATGAGGAGAACACAGGTGGTCTCCGTGAACTCCCACCAGACCAATGTCAAGCAGCATGGGCTCAAATTGAAGAGGGACACTACAACCCAAGCCAGACCAAGAGCACACAGTTGCGGGACCCTCTATACCGCTGCATTCATAGGGTCCTCAGCAACTCCCTCTGCCAAAGGCACGACAGTACTGGTGTTGTAAGCTTGCGTGATCTGTTGGTCCTACACTGCATTCACAACCATGTGGCCCTCGATGTTCCATACCTGCTCCTACACAACATCAACCTGAACCAGCTAGCCAATCCCCGACCCCTATCTTCTTTGGAAGGTGGGTTTACCGCCTTTTCAAAAACTTCGTGCAAGGGATGCCAAGGTCCTTCCGTAAGGGCCCATGGTCGGGGAAGGTGGATCTCGTCATATGTCGCTCGATGGGGATTATAAACGAAGCGGGTGACGGAACTATTCGTTTTCAAACGGTTCAGGGGCATGTGTGGAACCCTCAGGAAGCTCTCGTCCTTCACGCTCCACAAATCTGTCCTCCTCCACAGTACTAGTATCATCATCATGGTGATCCGGGCCAATCCTCCTCTCAAGGAGGTGGTTTTCCTAACTTTCAAAGTTTACATGATCTCTTGCAGGAAAACCTTTGTGCACCCGAAACACCTACAATATGGCAAGCAACACGTACACCCGGGTCAGAGTTATAAAGAGGAACATCTCCGACATACAGGATGACATCAGCAACATCCGGGAGTACATGGCAGGCCAAGAAGGAGACGACGAGGACGATGATATGGATTGAGATGGAGGCATTGAAGGCGATGTGACACGGTTGAAGGTCTTAACAGGTTAACCCCTTTGCTCTTACAAACAATTTCATGGCCTGCGAGCCATTGTTGAATAATTTACTTTCCGTAACTCTTTTACTTTCCTGCATTTTTCTTTTTTTAGTTTGTGTTGGGAATGGTTGAACTTATGGTAAGGTAGGATGTTTGTTATTTTGTGTGGCGTGGTATTTCTAAGTAAAACAGGTACCTAGGAGGCTTGGAAGCACTAAGTATTAGTGCTACATAAGCTTGGAAACCAGAACCAGAGGCAAAAACCTGTTTTCAAACATTACAGATTGTCAACACGAGGCCGTGCCCAGCCAGCACGCCCCCGTGTCCATCGCCCAGAACCTGCCGTTTGTTTAAAAACTGCCTAACGTGGGGTGGTGTTCACCAGGCACGCCCCCGTGTCCACCTTCTGTAAGTATTCGTTACTGGCAGTCTGACCACGGGGTCGTGCTCACCCAGCACGGGGTCGTGTCCAGATGCCCAGTAACACCAAAACCTTGCTTTAAACACCTCTTTACACATTCAATCAACCTAAAAACTTAATTTTGAGACACATTGTGGACAATGTGTAATTTAAGTGTGGGGGGGATGCTAAACCTTGAATTTTGCAAGTCCTAACAACAAGCCTGACACAAAACTCTATTGGAACCGCTAATCACCCCAATTTTTTTCAAAAACTTTTCGTTTTTTTATAATTGTCTTGGTTTAATTTGGGAATAACAAGTTCTAAAAAGGTTATATTTTTACAAATTTACAATCGATAGTGTCGTGATAAAAAGAACCAACATAAGAAAATTATGAAATGGCATGACAAATCTAGTTAAAATTTGATTATATATACTTGATCACATTATAAACTCATTCCCACAAAAAAGTGAGTTTTGAGCCTTTATTGAGCATACAAGCATACATCTCTAAATTAAATGCTCATTTTTCGTTTCTTGTGTGAATAGCCGTTTGGTTCTTACGACTCTAGAACTTGCCATGACGATACATTCCCGGTCCTTACCAACTTAAACCCAAGTAAGTAAATGATGGAGGTATTAGGACTAACCCATTTTTCTTTCAACACCATTATTTTTCTTTTTCTTTCAACCTACCCAAAAATCCCCCTAGTTAATCCCTTTGAGCCTAAACTTTTTCATTTCTAAACCCACAAAACAAACACCCTTCACCCACCAAATCCTTTTTCTTTTAAAACCTTTTGTTTTAGTAAAAAGATCGGTTTTCTTGTGACGTTCCTAAAAAAATAAAATAAAATAAAAAATTGAAGTCTAGCAATAAACAAACAAGTTCCTCAAATAAACTTTGTTTGAAAGTATTTAGTTTGAATAAAAGTCACAAAAACAAAAAGTTTTACGACGACCGATGTTTTTACGCTTTTAGCCCTTTTTACTAACCACTAACCCAAAACCACCTACCTTTAACCCAAGCCTAACCCTTCCCCAAGTCCTCTTGATATTTACAAAGGTTTATAGTTAAAAAGGAGGTGGATTGATTGCTTGGCAAGCTTATGGTAGAAGTAAGTTCCATGCCGGTCCCGAGTGTTTCACAAAAATACATCTTCGGCCGAGTGTTGTGTGATCTCCCGTGAGGTATGTGAACTTGTATATAAATGGAATTTTAAAGAGGCATGTTATGCCTAAATAAGTAATTTCTCTTATGAAACGTTCTAAATAAATCATAACGAATAGGATTGTAAATAGCATAAAAATAAAACCCAATAAAGATCTTGGATTCCCGACACTCAAGACAAGCCCAAAACTTCTCTTCTACCCATTTCATTTGGGCGTGTAAGCCACATTATAAAGAGTTTTGCTTGAGGACAAGCAAAGATTCAAGTGTGGGGGTATTTGATGTGTGTAAAATGCAACATATAAATTACATCAAATGAAGCATAAAACTAACCCTTTTTTTAGTATTAATGTTGGAAAAAGTGTGTTTTTATCTTCCTTTTGTATTTTCAGGACCAAATGAGCTTAATTGAACAAAAGGAACAAATATGCAGCCAAATCTAACATAAATACAAAGAAAATGAATAAACATGGCAGGCCCGACCCCTCGACAGCATCTTCCCAAGCAAAAACAAAGAAACAGAAGGCTGACCACGGCCCCGTGCCCAGCGGACACGGGGGCGTGGCCAGAAGTCTGCAGAAAAGACAAAGCCTTGGAAGCTTCTATTCCCAGCATGGGGGCGTGCCCAGCTCAACACGGGCCGTGGTCAACGCTAAGATTCGCATAATCCAGCAAATCTTGATAGTACAGATACGCTTCTGCACACGTGGTCGTTGATGTGCGTGCGGTGTTATATATTTTTATGTATATTTTTAGCCATTTTTAACACTTTACTCAAGTTTTAAATTTATAAAACACGATATTTTACTAACACCAAACACACATATGGGCAAGTGCACCCATCGTGAGCGTAGTATAGTGTTGGTAAGATACCGAGGTCGTCCAAGGACACAAGAGCTTTTAGTACCGGTTTATCCTCAACGTCTAATCAAATCAAAATTTTAGAAAAAGGTTTTAAACTAGAAAATAAAAACTAAAAATGCTGAAAAATAAAAATAAAAATAAAACAGATAGACAAGATGAATCACTTGGATCCGACTCGCCTTTAGTGTAACCTTTGATTATTTTCGCACTTTTCACTTTTTAAGAGATTAACATAGTTATAGTAGTAGGCCCCTCTTTTGAAGGTGACGTTACCCACAACCCAGTAGTTTGAGTCAGCAAGGATACAATCCTAAAGGGTTGGATTATTGAAAGATAATTAATTAAGTTATTAATGCGTAATGTGGTAGGCCCCTCTTTTGAAGGTGACGTTACCCTCGGCTAAGTAGTTTAAGTCAGCAGGGATACAATCCTAAATAGACGGGTTAAAGTTTTAATAGTAGTTTACATATAAGGGGGTCATGGAGTTCGGACCCCCGCCATCCAATACCAGTGGGTATTAAAGGAGGTCCTACTAAACTTGACCCAGTTCCTTGCAGGATCTATACACTGAACAAGGCAAGACTCTTACCAAACCATTCCCTTACCCCCGACCAGGTAGCCAACATATCTCCATATAGACCGTGGAGATATGAATGGTGTAAATCTTTTATTTTATATAGACAGTAAAATAACGCCAAGACACCACGGACAAATGATAAGGAAGATTCACCTTCAACATAAGAAACTAGTTATTAAAGTCATTAATACATAACCAAATAAAAAGTGTGAAAAGATTAAAAATAAAAAGTATTACACTAAACACTTGTCTTCACCAAGTGATGTAAGAGACTTAGGCAAACATGGCCTTTGATTGTCAAGAACTCTTACGATCAATCTTGGATCCCGAGACTACTACACACACTCTATGATGGATGATGGTGCTGGATGTGGGTTGTGATGGTGGTGGTGGGTGGGTGTAGTGTGAGAGAGGTGGTTTGCCAAGGGATGGTTTGCAAGTGAGCCAAGCACCCCTATTTATAGCCTGCACAGAAGCCCGAACACCGCCCCGTGTCCATTGGGCACGGCCCCGTGTCCACCCATCTTCTCTTTCTTCATTAAATGCAGTTTGTCTGCATTAGTTGACCACGCCCCTGTGTCCGCTGGGCACGACCCCGTGTGCAGAATCGTATCTGTACTATCAAGATTTGCCTAGATTCTGCGAATCTTAGCGTTGACCACGGCCCCGTGTCCGCTGGGCACGCCCCTGCGGTGGGTGATAGAAGCTTCTACAACTTTGTCTTTTCTGTAGACACTTGGGCACGCCCCCATGCTCATTGAGCACGGGGCGTGTTCAGCCTTCTGTTCTCTTGTTTTTGCTTGGGAAGATGTTGTCGAGGGGTCGGGCATGCCACGTTAATTCCTTTTCTTGTATTATTGTTAGATTTAGCTGCATTTTTGCTTCTTTTGTCCATTTAAGCTCTTTTAACCCTGAAAATACAAAAGGAAGACAAAAACACACTTTTTCCAACATTAGTACTAAAAAGGGTTAGTTTTATGCCACATTTGATGTAATTTATATGTTGCATTTTGCACACATCAAATACCCCCACACTTGATTTTTTGCTTGTCCTCAAGCAAAACTCTTTACAATGTAGCTTACACTCCCAAATGGAATGGGTAGAAGAGAAAGTTTTTGGGCTTGTCGAAGAGTGTCGGGATTCCAAGATTCTTTATTAGGTTTTATTTTTATTTTATTTACAATCCTATTCGTCATGATTTATTTAGAACATTACATAAGATAAATTACTTATTAGGGCATAACATTCCTATTTAAAATTCCATTTATATACAAGTTCACATACCTCACGGGGGATCACTCAACACTCGGCCGAAGGTGTATTTTTGTGAAGCACTCGAGAGCGGCATGGAACTTACTCCTACCATAAGCTTGCCAAGCAATCAATCCTCCTCCTTTTTTAACTATAAACCTTTGTAAATATCAAGAGGACTTTTGGGGGAAGGGTTAGGCTTGGGTTAAAGGTAGGTGGTTGGGTTAGTGGTTAGTAGAAAAGGGCGAAAGGCGTAAAAAGTGTCGGTTTTCATAAAACATTTTGTTTTTGTGACTTTTTGTTCCAATGAAGCATTATTCAAACAAGCCTTCTTTTGATGAGCTTTGTTTGTTTATTGCTAACTTCATTTTTCTTTTCTTCTATATGAAATATTTTTTTTTATAAGGAAGTCACAAGAAAACCGAGCTTTGTTACTAAAATAAAGGGTTTAAAATGAAAAAGGGTTTTGGTGGGTAAAAAGGGTGTTTGTTTTGGGTTAAGAAATGAAAAGGTTTAGGCTCAAAGGGGGTTAACTAGGGGGATTTTAGGTAGGTGGTAAAAAAAATAATGGTGTTGAAATAAAAAGGGTTAGTCCTAATGCCTCCATCATTTACTTACTTGGGTTTAAGTTGGTAAGGACCGGGAATGTATCGTCGTGGCAAGTTCTAGAGTCGTAAGAACCAACCGGCTATTCACACAAGAAACGAAAAATGAACATTTAGTTTAAAGATGTATATTTATATGCTCAATAAAGGCTCAAAACTCACTTTTTGTAGGAATAGGTTTTTATGTGATCAAGTATATATAATCAAATTTTAACTAGATTTGTCATGCCGTTTCATAATTTTCTTATGTTGGTTCTTTTTATCACGACGCTATCGGTTGTAAATTTGTAAAAATATAACCTTTTTAGAACTTGTAATTCCCAAATTAAACCAAGACAAGTAAAAAAATAAATGAAATAAAAAAGTTTTTGAAAAAATTTGGGGTGTTTAGCGGTTCCAATGGAGTTTTGTATAAGGCTTCTAATTAGGACTTGCAAAATTCAAGGTTTTAGCATCCCCCCCCCCCCCCCCCCCCACTTAAATTACACATTGTCCTCAATGTGTCCCAAAAATAAGTTTTTAGGTTGATTGAATGTGTAAAAGGTGTGTTAAAAACAAATTTTTATGTTACTGGGCATCTGGACACGGGCCCGTGGTGTCCGGGCACGGCCCCGTGTTTAGGTTGCCAGTAACAGAAATCATTAAAAAGTAACAGAAGCCTGGGCACGGGGGCGTGTTCAGTGAACACGCCCCGTGTCCAGTTACCTGCACTGGGTGATTTTCTGCAGACGGTTCAGCACGGGGCCGTGTTGGCGGGACACGGCCCGTGCCGAACTTGCTGTAATGAAGAAAATTTTGCGGGAGGCTCTGTTTTTTGCGCATGGGGCGTTGGTTCAAGTTTCCCTTGGTATCCTTCACCACCCCGGGTGTATTTTATTCCTGAAAATTAAAACTAAACTAGAAAACATTAAAAAATTAATCTAAACTAAACTAAGGATAGTTCCGCGGAATGCCTCTGTGGTGCGCCACGTTTATAAGGGTCCTTGGCTAGACCCAAAGCCAGTCATATGTTACCCAAGTGAGATGTTTTGCATCCCATGTTGCACCGTCGGAGAGCATCATCCAAACTTGAGTCTATGACCTTCATGTAATCGACCTGGTCATCGTCTTCTACTTTCTTACCAACTCCGAACTTCATTTCCTTGTCCCCAACCCTCAATGTTAGTGTTCCACCATTCATGTCTACCACTGCGTGGGCCGTAGCTAGGAATGGCCTCCCTAAGATGAGTGGTACTTCGGTATCTTCCTCCATATCTAGTATGACAAAGTCGGCCGGGAAGACAAATTCTCCGACTTTAACCAATAGATTTTCGGCGACACCTTGTGGATATTTAACGGACCTATCGGCGAGTTGTATGCTCATTTTTATAGGACTTGTTTTCCCTAGGCCGAGTCGGTCGAACATTGATGCGGGCATGAGGTTGATTCTAGCCCCATGATCGGCTAGTGCATTGCGTATGGGTGATTCCCCAATCGAACAAGGGATGGTGAAGCTTCTGAGATCGATCTTCTTTTGTGGGAGTTTGTTGAGTAGCAAGGCGGAGCATTCTACACTTAAATTAACTAATTGCAATGATTCAATTTTCCTTTTGTGAGTGAGGAAGTCCCTCATAAATTTTGAATATTTAGGCATTTGGGTTAGGACTTCAACTTGAATTTTTGCTTGTCCACAAGCAAAACTCTTTACAATGTAGCTTACACTCCCAAATGGAATGGGTAGAAGAGAAAGTTTTTGGGCTTGTCATAGAGTGTCGGGATTCCAAGATTCTTTATTAGGTTTTATTTTTATTTTATTTACAATCCTATTCGTCATGATTTATTTAGAACATTACATAAGATAAATTACTTATTAGGGCATAACATTCCTATTTAAAATTCCATTTATATACAAGTTCACATACCTCACGGGGGATCACTGAACACTCGGCCGAAGGTGTATTTTTGTGAAGCACTCGAGAGCGGCATGGAACTTACTCCTACCATAAGCTTGCCAAGCAATCAATCCTCCTCCTTTTTTAACTATAAACCTTTGTAAATATCAAGAGGACTTTTGGGGGAAGGGTTAGGCTTGGGTTAAAGGTAGGTGGTTGGGTTAGTGGTTAGTAGAAAAGGGCGAAAGGCGTAAAAAGTGTCGGTTTTCGTAAAACATTTTGTTTTTGTGACTTTTTGTTCCAATGAAGCATTATTCAAACAAGCCTTCTTTTGATGAGCTTTGTTTGATTATTGCTAACTTCATTTTTCTTTTCTTCTCTATGAAATATTTTTTTTTATAAGGAAGTCACCAGAAAACCGAGCTTTGTTACTAAAATAAAGGGTTTAAAATGAAAAAGGGTTTTGGTGGGTAAAAAGGGTGTTTGTTTTGGGTTAAGAAATGAAAAGGTTTAGGCCCAAAGGGGGTTAACTAGGGGGATTTTGGGTAGGTGGTAAAAAAAATAATGGTGTTGAAATAAAAAGGGTTAGTCCTAATGCCTCCATCATTTACTTACTTGGGTTTAAGTTGGTAAGGACCGGGAATGTATCGTCGTGGCAAGTTCTAGAGTCGTAAGAACCAACCGGCTATTCACACAAGAAACGAAAAATGAACATTTAGTTTAAAGATGTATATTTATATGCTCAATAATGGCTCAAAACTCACTTTTTGTAGGAATGAGTTTTTATGTGATCAAGTATATATAATCAAATTTTAACTAGATTTGTCATGCCGTTTCATAATTTTCTTATGTTGGTTCTTTTTATCACGACGCTATCGGTTGTAAATTTGTAAAAATATAACCTTTTTAGAACTTGTAATTCCCAAATTAAACCAAGACAAGTAAAAAATAAATGAAATAAAAAAGTTTTTGAAAAAATTTGGGGTGTTTAGCGATTCCAATAGAGTTTTGTGTAAGGCTTCTAATTAGGACTTGCAAAATTCAAGGTTTTAGCATCCCCCCCCCCCCCACACTTAAATTACACATTGTCCTCAATGTGTCCCAAAAATAAGTTTTTAGGTTGATTGAATGTGTAAAAGGTGTGTTAAAAACAAATTTTTATGTTACTGGGCATCTGGACACGGGCCCGTGGTGTCCGGGCACGGCCCCGTGTTTAGGTTGCCAGTAACAGAAATCATTAAAAAGTAACAGAAGCTTGGGCACGGGGGCGTGTTCAGTGAACACTCCCCGTGTCCAGTTACCTGAACTGGGTGATTTTCTGCAGACGGTTCAGCACGGGGCCGTGTTGGCGGGACACGGCCCGTGCCGAACTTGCTGTAATGAAGAAAATTTTGCGGGAGGCTCTGTTTTTTGTGCATGGGGCGTTGGTTCAAGTTTCCCTTGGTATCCTTCACCACCCCGAGTGTGTTTTATTCCTGAAAATTAAAACTAAATTAGAAAACATTAAAAAATTAATCTAAACTAAACTAAGGATAGTTCCGTGGAATGCCTCCGTGGTGCGCCAAGTTTATAAGGGTCCTTGGCTAGACCCAAAGCCAGTCATATGTTACCCAAGTGAGATGTTTTGCATCCCATGTTGCACCGTCGGAGAGCATCATCCAAACTTGAGTCTATGACCTTCTTGTAATCGACCGGGTCATCGTCTTCTACTTTCTGACCAACTCCGAACTTCATTTCCTTGTCCCCAACCCTCAATGTTAGTGTTCCACCATTCATGTCTACCACTGCGTGGGCCGTAGCTAGGAATGGCCTCCCTAAGATGAGTGGTACTTCGGTATCTTCCTCCATATCTAGTATGACAAAGTCGGCCGGGAAGACAAATTCTCCGACTTTAACCAATAGATTTTCGGCGACACCTTATGGATATTTAACGGACCTATCGGTGAGTTGTATGCTCATTTTTGTCGGGCTTGTTTTCCCTAGGCCGAGTCGGTCGAACATTGATGTGGGCATGAGGTTGATGCTAGCCCCATGATCGGCTAGTGCATTGCGTATGGGTGATTCCCCAATCGAACAAGGGATGGTGAAGCTTCTGAGATCGGTCTTCTTTTGTGGGAGTTTGTTGAGTAGCAAGGCGGAGCATTCTTCACTTAAATTAACTAATTGCAATGATTCAATTTTCCTTTTGTGAGTGAGGAAGTCCCTCATAAATTTTGAATATTTAGGCATTTGGGTTAGGACTTCAACTAATGGAATTTTAACATGCAATTGTTTTAGTAAATTTACGAACTTTTTGAATTGCGCATCGGTCTTTTGGCGAATTAACCGACCGGGGTACGGAACCGGAGGATTTATGGGGGGCTCTTGATTTGGTGTATGAGCCGTCTCTTGTTGGGGCATTGGTGGAGTTGTGGTTTGGCTAGATCGGCTCTTTTCAGCTAGTGGTAATGGAGCCTCCTCGGGACCCACGGTACGGTTTCTAAATGTAATGAGATGTACTTGCGCCTTTGGGTTGGTTTCGGTATTGCTTGGTAACGCTCCTTGTGGTCTCTCGGAGATATTTTGAGCTAGTTGATTTATTTGTTTTTCAATGTTTTGAATACTAGCTTGTTGATTTCTAAAATTCGATTCCAGTTGTTGAAATCGATCCGAGTTTTTCTTTTCGGTGTCGGAGATGAGGCGAGATACGGTATCTTCAAGCCTTTCTCATCCCCCTTGTGTTGAGAGAAATTTTGTGACTCGTTTCTTGGATGTTGAAAGTTTGTTCGTTGGTTTAGATTTTGTTGGTTACTACTATTGCCGGGTTCTCTCCAACCAAGGTTAGGGTGGTTACGCCATCCTTGGTTGTAGGTACCCGTTGGGGGACCCGAACACCTAGGTCTTTATCAATGTAGTTTACCGATTCTGTTTGATTATCCATTTCTTTCATACAACTCCAATTTTCATGTGGCCCACCACACCCTTCGCAAGCCATAACCGAAGCCGTTTTTGCCATTCCTAACTTTTTGATTTTTGAAGAAAGGGCTTCGATTTGGGCTTGCAAGGAAGTGCTCTCATCAACCTTATGGGCGCCTCGGGCAATAGATTTCGTGCCCCGGGGAGTGTGCCATTGAAAATTGGTTTTAGCAATTTCCTCAATTTGATTATAAATTTCATTTGGGTGGTGATTACCTAAAAGTCCCCCGGAGCTAGAGTCGAGTGTTTGTCTTGTGTGTGGCAACAACCCATTATAGAAAGTGGATACTTGTTGCCATACTGCAAGACCATGATGAGGACACTTTCTTAGTAGCTCGTTGAACCTTTCCCAAGTTTCATAGAAGGATTCCCCATCCTCTTTTGAATATGTGTTAATTTCAGTCATTAATTTAGCCGTTTTAGCAGGAGGGAAATACTTATATAGAAAATTTTGGGCTAGTTCATCCCAGGTGTTTACCGAGCCAACTGGGAGGGTATTAAGCCAAGCCTTAGCTCGGTCTTTTAGTGAAAATGGAAACATTCGAAGGCGGATGGCGTCATTTGATGCTCCATTGATCCGAAAAGTATCACATATCTCCAAGAAGTTAGTGACATGTAAATGGGGATCTTCGTCCGCAAGCCCATGGAAGGTTGCGGAGTTTTGGAGCATTTGTATCAAATGCGGCTGAAGTTCGAAGTTGTTGGCCTCGACATTCGGTGCATTGATAGCGGTGCGGAGATTACCTACGGTGGGTCGTAGGTAATCCAAGAGGGTACGTTGATCCGCCATTGGAAGTGGGTCCCCCGAAAATTTCTCTTGGTTTTTAGCTTTAAGTCTTTTTCTTAGAAAGCGTTCGGGTTCGTCTAAAGGTTCTTTTATGTCTCTACTAGAGCTGGAGGTCATACACTGCGTAGAAAGTTCAGATGTGGCGCCTGGGTTCCAAGTCCTGCAATAAAAGCAAAAAAAGAACATTGGTCAGAAGTTTCACCACGGCCCCGTGCTCAGCTGAACACGGCCCGTGGTTGGAGACACAGTAGTTGTTTTCCGAATCCCTGTTACTGGGGAGCTCGACACGGCCCCGTGTTGCACCGACACGGCCCCGTGCTCAACTCTCTGTAACTCGGAAAATAAAAACTGCCAGTGACAATGCTGGGCACGGCCCGTGTCCAACCAGGCACGGCCCGTGCTGAGCTCTGCAGAAACTGAAATTTATAAAAAAATCCTAAAAAAAAGAAAAATAAGAAAAAACGATTAGGCCGTGATTCCTAACTTTCTTAAAATCCTTGTGTCCCCGGCAACGGCGCCAAAAACTTGATGTGCGTGCGGTGTTATATATTTTTATGTATATTTTTAGCCCTTTTTAACACTTTACTCAAGTTTTAAATTTATAAAACATGATATTTTACTAACACCAAACACACATATGGGCAAGTGCACCCATCGTGATCGTAGTATAGTGTTGGTAAGATACCGAGGTCGTCCAAGGACACAAGAGCTTTTAGTACCGGTTTATCCTCAACGTCTAATCAAATCAAAATTTTAGAAAAAGGTTTTAAACTAGAAAATAAAAACTAAAAATGCTGAAAAATAAAAATAAAAATAAAACAGATAGACAAGATGAATCACTTGGATCCGACTCGCCTTTAGTGTAACCTTTGATTATTTTCGCACTTTTGCACTTTTTAAGAGATTATCTTAGTTATAGTAGTAGGCCCTTCTTTTGAATGTGACGTTACCCTCAACCCAGTAGTTTGAGTCAGCAAGGATACAATCCTAAAGGGTTGGATTATTGAAAGATAATTAATTAAGTTATTAATGCGTAATGTGGTAGGCCCCTCTTTTGAAGGTGACGTTACCCTCGGCTAAGTAGTTTGATTCAGCAGGGATACAATCCTAAATAGCCGGGTTAAAGTTTTAATAGTAGTTTACATATGAGGGGGTCAAGGAGTTCGGACCCCCGCCATCCAATACCAGTGGGTATTGAAGGAGGTCCTACTAAACTTGACCCAGGTACTTGCAGGATCTATACACTGAACAAGGCAAAACTCTTAACAAACCATTCCCTTAACCCCCGACCAGGAAGCCAACATATCTCCATATAGACCGTGGAGATATGAATGGTGTAAATCTTTTATTTTATATAGACAGTAAAATAACGCCAAGACACCACGGACAAATGATAAGGAAGATTCACCTTCAACATAAGAAACTAGTTATTAAAGTCATTAATACATAACCAAATAAAAAGTGCAAAAAGATTAAAAATAAAAAGTATTACACTAAACACTTGTCGTCACCAAGTGATGTAAGAGACTTAGGCAAACATGGCCTTTGATTGTCAAGAACTCTTACGATCAATCTTGGATCCCGAGACTACTACACATACTCTATGATGGATGATGGATGATGGTGGTGGATGTGGGTTGTGATGGTGGTGGTGGGTGGGTGTAGTGTGAGAGAGGTGGTTTGCCAAGGGATGGTTTACAAGTGAGCCAAGCACCCCTATTTATAGCCTGCACAGAAGCCCGAACACGGCCCCGTGTCCACCCATCTTCTCTTTCTTCATTAAATGTAGTTTGTCTGCATTAGTTGACCACGCCCCCGTGTCCGCCGGGCACGACCCCATGTGCAGAAGCGTATCTGTACTATCAAGATTTGCCTAGATTCTGCGAATCTTAGCATTGACCACGGCCTCGTGTCCGCTGGGCAAGACCCCGTGGTGGGTGATAGAAGCTTCTACAACTTTATCTTTTTTGCAGACACTTGGGCACGCCCCCGTGCTCATTGAGCACGGGGCGTGTTCAGCCTTCTGTTCTCTTGTTTTTGCTTGGGAAGATGTTGTCTGGGGGTCGGGCATGCCACGTTTATTCCTTTTCTTGTATTATTGTTAGATTTAGCTGCATTTTTGCTTCTTTTGTCCATTTAAGCTCTTTTAACCCTGAAAATACAAAAGGAAGACAAAAACACACTTTTTCCAACATTAGTACTAAAAATGGTTAGTTTTATGCCACATTTGATGTAATTTATATGTTGCATTTTGCACACATCACCCGTGCCTAGCGAACATGGGGACGTGTGGAGCTAATGCAGACAAATTGTAATTAATGAAGAAAGAGAAAGAGGATGGACACGGGGCCGTGCCCAATGGACACGGGGCCGTGTCCGGGCTTCTATGCAGGCTATAAATAGGGGTGCTTGGTTCACTTTGAATGAATCCCTTGGTAAACAACCTCTCTCCCACTTCACCCACACTCCACCACCATCACAACACCCACATCCACCACCATCATCCATCATCCATCTTAGAGTGTGTGTAGTAGTCTCGGGATCCAAGATTGATAGTAAGAGTTTCTTGACAATCAAAGGCCATGTTTGCCTAAGTCTCTTACATCACTTGGGTGAAGACAAGCATTTAATGTAATACTTTTGATTTTTAATCTTTTCGCACTTTTTATTTGGTTTTGTATTAATGACTTGAATAACTAATTTCTTATGTTGAAGGTGAAACTTCCTTATCATTTGTCCGTGGTATCTTGGCGTTATTTTACTGTCTATATAAAATAAAAGATTTACACCATTCATATCTCTACGGTCTATAAAGAGATATGTTGGCTACCTGGTCGGGGGTTAAGGGATTGGTTTGGTAAGGTTCTTGCCTTGTTCAGTGTATAGATCTTGCAAGGACCTGGGTCAAGCTTACTAGGACCTCCTTCAATACCCACTGGTATTGGATGGCGGGGGTGCGAATGGCTTGATCCCCTCATATGTAAACTACTATTAATACATTAACCCGGCTACTTGGGATTGTATCCTTGCTGACTCAAACCACTTAGCCGAGGGTAACTTCGCTTTCAAAAAAGGGGCCTACCACATTACGCGTTAATAACTTAATTAATTATCTTTCAATTTTCCGACCCTTTAGGATTGTATCCTTGCTGACTCAAACTACTGGGTTGAGGGTAACGTCACCTTCAAAAGAGGGGCCTACTACTAAAACTAAGATAATCTCTTAAAAAATGAAAAAGTGCGGAAATCATCAAAGGTTACATTAAAGGCGAGTCGGATCTAAGTGATTCATCTTGTCTATCTGTTTTTATTTTATTTTTATTTTCAGCATTTTTAGTTTTTATTTTCATGTTTAAAACCTTTTTCTAAACTTTTGATTTGATTAGACGTTGAGGATAAACCGGTACTAAAAGCTCTTGTGTCCTTGGACGACCTCGGTATCTTACCAACGCTATACTACGCTCACGATGGGTGCACTTGCCCATATGTGTGTTTAGTGTTAGTAGAATATCGTGTTTTATAAATTTAAAACTTGACTAAAGTGTTAAAAAGGGCTTAAAATATTAATAAAAATATATCACACCTAACGCACATCAATACAATAGCCTTGTTCACTTGTGTATAGGAATTTTATCCAGAAATACAACTGTGTACTAAGTTTGTGTAACCGCCTGTACACTGGTGTACAAAAGTTCACAGACATAAAAAATAATGAAACCAAAAGAACAGAGCACAGCTACTCATTGTTATGCTACATTGTTGTTCACCTATGCAAAGAACAGAGCACAACTACTCATATAATCGGTTTAAGCATAATAAATAAACCAGAAAATCCATAAATTCGGAAAAAAAATCTATACAAAAACATACACTTCCCACTTAAATCCAGCAAATTATACACACTTTATCGGAAAATTTCAAGCTTCTTTTATACAAACTAAAAACATCAAACCCTAGATTTTTTACAAGAAACAAAAAATGGGAAAACCAAAAGAACTATACACAATCGGACACAAACATAGAAAGATTAAACAACACCGTGCATTATTTTTTACCTTGATTAGTTAGCGGAAGTAGCAACAAACTCGCCGGAGGAAGGAAAGGAACTCGCCGGAGGAAGGAAGTTATTCGCTTTGAGCAAGAAGGAACCACTATATGCATTATTATATACTAGGTGTAATTTTACATTATTGTCCCTACTCATTAATTCTCTTTATTATATTTTTATCAAATATTTACAAAAAATGCCATTAAGATTAAATCTCATCATCTAAGAAGTGAATGGTCAAGATTGTTCACTTTGTTCACAAGTTGCTCATTGTTCACTCTAGAACCCTACCCTATATATGTATGTATATATATATATATATATATATAGGACAAAGATCCGTTAGGAACCACCCTTTATTGCGAGAACCGCGAGAACCAGTGTGAACACAAACAGTAATTCCTAAAAAAAATCTAAAAAACACCCAAAATTTTTTTTTTTTTTTTTACTATTTTTTTGGAAAAATCGCTATATTTTGTTAATAAAAAAAATAAAAAAATTTCAAAAAAAAAAATTCGAGTAACAGTTATCCATGCACATGTGCATATGTATCATTTCTTTGTCAAATTCCATAATTCATTACAAATAATAGTCAATTGCACTTTCATTTACACTACCACGTGTAATACACTACTTTTTACGTTAACAATATTAGAAATGCACATGTGCATCTATATGTATCAACATGAAATAAGGTGTTTTGGTACACTACTTTCTCTTTCATCTATCATTCCATCCATAATACACAAGCATGCACATGTGCATTTTTGTCATTTATTTGACAAATTCCGTAATTCATTACACATATTAGACAATTGCACTTTCATTTACACTACCATATGTAATACACTACTTTTTACATTACCAATATTAGAAATGCACATGTGCATTTATATGTATCAACATGAAATAAGGTGTTTTGGTACACTACTTTGAATACACTTTCCCTTTCATCTATCATACCATCCATAATACACTACCATTACCTCCTACCATCTATAATACAATACCATTACCTCCTACCATCCATAATACAATACCATTAATGATGCACATGTGCATTTTGAATATTGGTAATGTAAAAAGTAGTGTATTACTAATGGTATTGTAAATTAAAGTGCAATTGTCTATTCCTGATAACGTATTACCGGATTTGTCGAAGAAATAATATATATGCACATGTGCATGTGCATGGATAACTGTTACTTTTAAAAAAATATAACAAAAAAAAAATTTGAGTGCTTTTTTGATTTTTTTTAGATTTTATTTTGTGTTCACATTGGTTCTCGCAATAAGGGTGGTTCTCGCATGAACCTTATATAGACCCTATATATATATATATATATATATATATATATATATATATATATATATATATATATAGGGGAAGGTTTAAATGAGAACGCTAAATATTGTGAGAACCGTGAGAACAAATGAAAAAACCGGGAGAACTTTGTCAAAAACAATTCAAATTCAAAATTTTTTTCTACACTTATCATTATTATTCGAATACAATATTAGAAATGTAATTTACAGGTTTAAATTTACGTGAATTCGTAAATAAAGAAAATTTACACATGTGTAAGTTTGCCATTTACATATGTGTAAATCTGTTATATTTACACATATGTAAAAAATATAAAAAGATTGATTTTGAAAGGAGAAATGAATTATTTGATGTTGTAAATTCTTTTTTTGATGTTGTATCTTAATTACAATGAGGTTTGTTATTAAAAAAACTGGTTTTGATTGGTGTTCTCATTCGTTCTCAAGGTTCTCGCAATATTTAGCGTTCTCAAGATAACCCACCCTTATATATATATATAGATAAGGGTAAGGTTCATGCGAGAACCACCTTTATTGCGAGAACCGCGAGAACCAATGTGAACACAACCTAAAATAGCTAAAAAAAACCTAACCCCTACCCCCCCCCCCCAAAAAAAAAAAAAACCTAAACCCCCAACCCCCCCCCCCCCCCCTCCCAAGCTAAATGCTAAAAACTAAAACCCCCAAAAAACCTAAAAAAATCCTAACCCCCCCCCCCCCCCCCAATCTAAAATGCTAAAAACTAAACCCTTAAAAAACCTAAAAAAAAAAATAATATTTTTTTTTTGCTACTAAAAGTAGCGATTTTTTTATAAAAAATATTAAATTTTTTTTTGTGTTTTTTAGCTATTTTTATGTATTTTTGGTTGTGTTCACATTGGTTCTCGCAATAAGGGGTGGTTCCTAACGGATCTTTGTCCTATATATATATATATATGATTAGGTTCATTTGTGAACAACATCTTCATAGTGAACTGCATGAACTAATCAGGACCATTGATTTCCTTTTTACTTGTTAAGGGTAGGATCGTAATTTTAAAATAATTTAGTTTTGAATCTTTATTTTAATAATTGTATTTCAGTTACACAATCTCTATTTTTTAGTCATTATCCTCTACAATATCTTTTAATCTTTTACAAAGATCAGTATTTGAACTCTTTAACAAATTTACGTAACTTACAAAGATCATAAAACCCATAATTCATTCATATAGTTCTTCCATAATACCAAGAATTCAATTTCGTTCTTCCTGTCTTTCAACCATGGCCGACCCAGAAAATAATACCCAGGTGTGTATTGTATGATCTTTAAGATGAATATACGTATACCAATGTTGTGTGTTTTTCTTATTCTATTCGTATCGTTTGCTGCGGTTTGTTTTCATGTGATTCTTTATCCAAAAGTATTTTTGATTGAGATTAATGATGCAGTTTGTGTTAATAAGCATACGTATATTGAATACCAACAACCAAGATTTTTTTGTTTTTAAGATTACCCCATTGATTATACACATACGTACAGTTCGTGGTTTTAAGTTCGAGTGAGCAAAGATAGTATTTTTAGCAATGGATGTTCATAATACACATGTGTATAACGTAGGGGGTTGCATGATTACATCTGATAAACATTGTATTTAACACAGAATAAAATGATGAAGTTCACGGTAATACGCATATGTATATTTTTTACCAATAGTCAGGAATTAACTATTTTTAGCTTACCCCACTTGTTATACACATACGTACAGTTCATGTTTTTTTAGTGTGATTGAGCATATATTATTTTTTTGGTAATAGATGTTAATACATACACGTGTGTATTTTCGTAGGTTGCTTCCATATGTGCCAGCTTCAATGTTTTTAATTGTGTACATCTGATTTGGAGTTCCCTTACTATATTTAGAACAAATCCGTTAACTTTTCTTTTTTAAAAATCATCCGATTGTGTGTATATTTCTAACATTATTGTTTAAGTTTTTTTAATAAAATTGTGCAGAATCAGTTACGAGTAACGTATATGAAACTCCTAATGGGACCAGGTATTGGACACCAACTATCCCTCCCAGATTCAAACCATATGTGAAAGCGAGATTTAGTACTATAGAACAAGCAATTGCAATGTACGAGGAGTACACACAACTAGTAGGATTTGGAACCCGTTTGGGTACTTCACAGAAGGAAAAAGTAGGCGACACACTGGTTACGAATCAGTGATACGTTTTATGCTCTAGAGCGAACAAACCTAAACATAAAGAGAGTATGGCTGATGTCGTTAATTCAATTTCACCATCACGCCGTTCCAAAGTTAAAGTTACAGATTGCAAGGCATGTGTTAAGTTTGTTCGCCAAAAAAAAATCATCAGGGTACGAACTCTATGAATTCGTTGAACAACACAACCATGGGTTTACCTCACCCGAAAATCTTGATCTATCACTAAAGCGAAGAAAGCTAGACTTTTCTACTCAATAGTTCATAGCAAAATGTCGGAACGCTAATCTTGGGCCTACCAAATCCCACAAGGTACACATGGTTTTAAATGGTGGCCACCATAACGTTCACGGCATCGTTGTGGACTACAAAAACTACAGGCTCTATATCCGAGATTTTATAGGTGATAGAGACGCCCAAATGATACTTGATAAATTCAAAGCACGCAGCGAAAACAAATAAAATTATACATTTAACACCAATATTGTTGATACGGAACTTTAGTTAATATTTTAGTGTGATGGCGTTTCTAAATTAAACTACGAAGCATTTGGTGATGTTCTGGCGTTCGATGCAACGTATCACACAAATATGTAAGTCATAAATTCACTTTTTAATTTAATTTTATTTTTAGTTATCAGGTATCAAAACCAATTTTTCCGAACAGGTACGATATGATTTTTGTCCATTTTACCGGAGTCGACCATCACAAAAAGTGCACGATTTTTGGGGCTGGATTGCTACATAATGAGATAATTGAGTCATACACTTGGCTTCTTCAAAAATTTCTTGAGGCACAGAACGGAAAACAACCCCTTTTGGTATTAACAAATCAAGATTGTGCGATGTAACAAGCAGTCGGCAATGTATTTGATAAGTCCATTCATAGACTATGTATGTGGCACATTATCCAAAAGCTGTCGACAAAGGTATGGATTACAAACATGTATATCTTATAATATCATTACGTTGCAAAATAATTGTGAAATACAAATTACATCATTTTAAAAAATTATACACATGTGTGTAGTTACCGACATTCAAGTGTACACAAGTGTATAATGAAAAAGTTTGTTGAAGATATTTACTTTTCTTTTATACGTAGATCAAGGGTAACGACAAGAGGAACACATAAATCAATAAAATATTTCACAAGCTTATGTGGAACGTTTACATCAAACCAGAAATGTTTGAGAAGAGATGGCAGTTACTTATTGCTGAATACAATTACTTATTGCTGAATACAGTTTAGAAAGCCATTCATGGTTGACCGAAATGTATTCAATTCATGAACAGTGGATTCTAGGATATTTTTACGAATACCCATGTGTACCTTAATGAAGACCACATCTAGGTGTGAAAGTGCTAACCATTTGTTCAAACCAAACTCCAGTTCACATAATACGTTGGTCCAATTTATGTTGTGCTATGATACGTCTGTTGATGGGATACTGTTAGGATCGGAGGCTCTCATGATTGTGTTTGTTTGTAATAAATGAACAGTTAATAAACATGATTCAATGAGTTATGCAGCGGAAATGAACACAAACTTTGTAAACACAATCAAAGAGGAAAATAGTTTTGTTAAACACATGCTTTTCATCAATCGAAAGGTTACAAAGCAAATCGAAAGATTACAAAGCAAGCTTACAAACTAAACTCCCCCTCAGCCTGATACTCCATGGTTGATTACACAAGATGAAAGGATTAGACATGAGGAGAAGAACTCGCTCAGTCAATCAAATGTAACAGTACAGAGTACTGCTCCATTTATAGGCAAACCAAACCACTGAGGCATCTCAGCTGACGTCACCATGAAAGCGACGTCTAACAGCCTAACAACCTGTAACCACTGTTCCTATACAAACACTGCTAATCTTAACCACTGATTCTACATAAGACAAGTAATACACTAAACTACTGCTATCTTCTTCTATCAGTGCTTTCCTCAAAGTTGATCAGTCCTTGAGTGGGCAGTTCTTTAGCATCAGTAGTTTGAACCAGCAGTGTTAACTTCTTGACAATCTTCAGGGCTTCATCAGCAGTTTGAAGTACAACAGCTGTTGTATATGGACAGTGGATAGAGGACCATCAGATGTTATAATCACTTTCAAGGGGAAAGTCTAATGTAAGCAGCTGCTTATTATGAATCCACTGTTGTGATCCGGTTTTGGCTTTTATTATCTGTTCCTCTGATAGGGTTCAATCCCAACAATCTCCCCCTGGAACAGATAATGCCAAAACCCTTCATTATTCTGGATCTTTATTTTCTCATCTGAAGTTCCTTAGCTTGTCTTTAAAATTCTTCTTCAAAATCCTTGGAACTTGAGTCATCCTCATCCCTGCACAGTGTAAGTTCAAGGAGATCTTGTAGATCTTCAACACCAAGGCTTAGTGCTTGTTTCCTTGATATGTACTTCACTTCACCATTGGATCTGAACAGGGTCAATACATGGGTCTTTTGATCAGACATCCACTTTAGTATTTTTGAACCCAATGGGTTTCTTGGGAGAGGTTTATTTGCTGATGAGTTGGGAGATTTTGGCCTTGTAAATATTTGTGTGTTGAAGTGATGGCAGATGTTGAAACAACTGAAGTACCAGCAGATGTTGATACAGCAGGAGTTACAACAATTGTTTGGGTGGAGGTTTGATGTTGGGGGCTTTTGGACGGTGGTTTTGGAGTATGCTTTGTGAGTCTGGATGGTATGGATTTGGGTTTCCTCACTTTTCTAGTGGGATTTCTTTTTGGCACAGGATTTTTAACATCCTTTGGCTCAGAACAACCTGCACATTCAGCTCCATGTAAGCTCTTTTCTCCTCATTCCATCTTGACATATCCTTTGCCTCTCTGTCCCTTTTTACACTTGCTATAGCTTCATCAAGTGCATTTTGGGTAACATCAACCTTTTTGCTACCATCTGGCAAAGGAATTTTTCTGGTCATAGCATCCCTTTCTGGTTCAATGTAGAGACCATCATCTATTCCTTTCTTTTTCCACTCCTGAATTTTCTCCCCCTTTTTGGCATTATCTGGGGGTAATTGATCAACAAAGAGAACAGTTGGAGGAGCAGTGCCAGTGGTTTTCAATATGTGGGCCTTGATAGCCTTAATGTCTGCTTGTGTGTTCTTGAACCTAGACTCCATTGTGTTTCTCAGCTCTTGTACATGTATTGCATGTTGCTGATCAGACATTTGTTTTTGTTGTTGGAGAAAAGGTTGAAATAGATTCCAGAGCTCATTTGCAACAGGTGCTTGTGGTGGAGCAGGTGCTTGAGGTGGAACAACAGTGGATTGCACCTTTTGTACTTTCAATAACTGATGCAACATTTCTTTAATTTCTGCAACAGAGGTATCCAGTTTTTCAACTCGTTCCGTCAATTCCAGGTACTTTAAACCATCACCCAATTTAATGGGATCATCTTATTTCCCACTAGCAGTGGTTTTATCAGTGGTTGAGGTCGGGAGTGTACTCCAAACATTAACCGCTGATGCCCCTTTTTCTTGGTACAGGGGTCTTCTTCCTTCAACACTTGACAACCTTTTGATGTTGCCAGCGGTCAAAGCAAATTCACTGGTGGATGTCAGAGGTGCTATGGAAGGAATTGCCTCCAAGGAAGTCTTACTGATGTAACCACTTTCCAAATGTAAACCAGTGGGTTCAACATTTGTAGTGGCTGCTTCACTTGGATTACCACCAAGAGTTGCTTGTAACTCAAGGGGTGTAACCTCCTCAGGCATTGTTGGTGGGTTAACTATGATTGATACATCAGAACCAGTCATTGGTTGAAGTATATTCTCATTGACAGGTGATTGAGAAGGACTGGTTTGTGCCTGGTTCAGATCGATAGCATCCAACAATAATTTAGTTAGTGGGGGAATTGTGGATGTGATGTTTGGTGTAGAAAGAGAATTTGCCTCGGGCATTGGGCTGTGGATGATGGAAGCAAGTGATTCCAGAGCATCATATTGTGGTGTCCCTATATGTACAACCTGTTCTTTTTGAGAAGAAGCAGGAGGAGTTTCGGTTATGGGTTGAGATATTTGTACCAACTGCTGTGAGGAAGTAGCAGCAGTGGTTTCTTGTGACTTTTGTGATGTCACTGGCAGTTGCTCTGGTATCTCATCCTCCAGAGTTGCCTTTTTGATGGGTTTGGGGGGTTTTTGAGTTTTCTTTTTGTTTGGCTTTTTGGTGATTATAGGTGTGGGTTTCAAAGCAGTTGTTTTGCTACTTTGATCACCTTGAGCAGTGGGCTCAGCAGCAGATACCTGAGGAGCAGTGGTAGCTGCTAAATTCTGCTCAGGCACCTCTGCTTGTGTTTTGCAAGGTGTTGACATCCGTGTAAAAGTTTCAGCAGTTAAGCTGTGCATTTGAAAAGATTCACCTTGTTTTATTGCAGCAGCATCATTCTTACCAAGTTTCTTTTCAAAATAGTAACTTAAAAATCTTGGAAAAAGTAAGAATGGCTTTTTATTAACATTTTTAACCAGATCATTAAAGATTTCCTGGGAGTAATTGAAATCTTCATCTTGAAGTATAGCATATCCCAGATTTTGAATCTTTAATGGTATTTCATTAAAAGAGGTGGTTTTGTTTGAAACACACATAAGCAGAGTATGAAACAAAAATCTTGTTGCAGGTGGAAAATTACCTTTTTGTAAGGTATCTCTTTTTATTTGCTCTGCATAACCTCTTTCAAGGAAATCAATTTTTAACTCATTTTAGGAAAAGAAGTTTTACCTTGCTGATCATTGAGTTCAAAGACTTCCAAGATGGATTGTGCTGTGATTTTGACAGCTTTACCCTTTAGAGAAGAGTTAATGGCTATTACAGTCTCACCTTGTTTGTCAAGGGTTACATTTTTCCAAAACTCCCTTTGGGTCGCCAAGTAAACGGGTGCATCTGCTGTTAACAAAGTTTTATACTTTGATGCAGATATGATATTAATGATGGAGTCGAAAGCATCAGTGGTGCTGGGTTTTGTGAGAAGACCCAGAAGGTTGTGAGAAGGTTTGTGTGGGATTTCAATGGATGTAGCCTTTTGAGAGGCCTCTTTTGAAGATGATTTGGAAATGGGTTTTGCAGATGACTTCGATTTTGTCATTTTGGAGATAATGATCGAAGAAAGTTGTGAAGAAATTTGTGGGAATAGGATGAAAAACTGCTTTGAGAAAGGAATTTTTAAGAATTCAATTCGACAGTAAAACCATGTTTGGGGTTTTGAAAAGGGTTTTATGGAGAAAAAGTGAATGCTGACGTGGCAGCGGTTACAATGATCTGATGGCTAAAAACTGACCATGTGCCAACCTCTGATGAAGTGATGAATAATGGAGGACAGTTGTTTTGGAGAACCACTGATGAAGCAAATATCAGTGGTTACAACGGTAACAATATGAGAGCAGTGGGTGATTTT